>CAJVPS010001108.1:0-17342 GCA_910591765.1 Ambispora leptoticha | reverse complement strand
CAAAGTATAATAATTATGAAATTATAAATAATAATTCAAGTCAGATCTCAGAATTAATAATAACTAATAATAATAATAATAATACTAAATAAGTATTTTCTTTATTTAAGCTTTATACAGATATAGATATATTATTAACTCAACTCAAATTTTTATAATCTAAATTCAATTTAATAGAGTATAAGCTTAATTAAATATTAACTAAATTATTATTCTATATATAAAATTTCAAATATAATTAATAACTAGCCAATTTCTATAATATCACAATCATAATCTGTAGAATATCTAAATATAATTATTATTAATCAAGAAAATTAAATTACAGAATTAACTATACTCAATTAGTAATTATAAATATAATAATAATAATTATAATCCTAATAATAAATAATTATAGAGAAACTTAATATAATTAAAAATCAAAAAACTTGAAATAAGTAATCTTACATATCTAATATCTATCATAATATATTCTTCATATAAAACTCTTAATAATTATATTAACCTATTATAATAAACTCTTCTATAATTTTATAAAATATATTATATATATTTTTATCAGATAATAATATAAATATAAAATAAATAAATATACTAAAAATTATTATCTTAAATTATAAAGATCTTAATATATATGAAAAAGTTAAAGATCTTTACTTACTTATTTACTTTTATTATATTAATATTATTATTCTTACTGAAATTAAGTTATAATTATATATAGCAAAATATTATTTTAAAAATTTATCAGACTATATCCACATATAAGTATATAATAATGACTAGTTATTTGATATAAGAATTAATATTCTTCTTTATAATATCTAATATATCTATCTATAAAAAATTATTAAGCTAAAAAAATAATTAATTCATATTAAACTTATCTTTAAATAATTAATAAATCTTAATATAATTAAATACTACTTGCCTGTTATTAATTATAAATACAAAAAAAAATTAAATAAAAATTTATGTAATATATTAATAATATAATATTATATAAAAAATATCTTATTATTAGAGAAAACTTTAATAAATACTACTTTTAATTACTTAATTATAGTTTATTACTATTTAGAGAAATAAATAATAGCTTTTATCTTAAATATTCTGATCTACTAAATCATATATGAATATAATAATAAATATACTATTAACTTAATACTATTTAGTTCTTATTATTTATTATTAATTATCTAAAATATGTATCAATAATAAAATAATAATAAATTAAAACTAATTACTTACTTATAATTAATAATCTTAATATTAATATCTTATTTTATCAAATACTATAATATATAATTAATTAATATAAATAAAAAATATATATATATAAAGTTAAACAAAAACTTTATATCGCACTAGTGGTATTGAACACCATATCTGGTGATCTGATATAATTGGCTAGAATTATAAACACAAATTATCATGTAATATTAATAATGTGATCATATGTGATTGGCCAACTTTCTTCATATCACTTTTATTTATTAGTGATTTATATATTACTTTTCATTACTTTTTTACGCCATGCCATATATAATATTATGGTTCTTTCCTATGATTTCTCTCAGGTTTCTTTTCCTCCTGAAGATAGTAATAATATCCTCCTTGAGGTATCATTAGATGAAGCGAATGGAATACTATCAGAGTCATTTAAATATAATAGTGTTAATAGCCTCATCCTAACTGAAAATCCTGAAGATATCTTATCTAATGAGTTTTTTGAAGATGATAACAAGTTTTTTGAAGATAATAATAGACCACTTTATCTAATAACATCAGAGATATCATTTAATACTTGAACAAAATTGGATAAGTATATAGTACCTGAGATATTATAGTCTTAAATTAACCTAAATTACTTTTAATTTCAAGATAGGTTGAAAACTATGGACTAGAACAAGACTTTGCATTTACAATAACTCATAGTGAAAAGGATAAGAAGGATGAATTACCCAGATGATATATTTACGCATGCTCACAAGATCAGAAATATGTGCTCAGAAAAGAAGCACACACAAAAGAAAGCTGTAATAAAGGACATAATTCTACCAACTGCAAATTTTATGTTAATGCCTACTACTGGAAGAATGATAATCTAGTTTATATCACAAAGATTAAAAATCAACATAATCATAAACTTATGGAAAATTTTTACTCTCACGTCTAGTTATTAAAGATTTATCCTAGAAATATGTAATGATGTTTGGTTACTCGCTGCATATGGTGTACACCCTGGTATAATTATTAAAGTTTTGCAGCACAAAAATTCAGAAAAATATATCCATGATCGTAATATTTATAATTTAGTTAATTTTATTTACCATGAAAAAAATCATGTTAAAAGTAACACTAGGTTGATGTATCTTAATCTTATGAAACAGCAGCATGAAAATCCAGCTTTTCATGTTAATGCACAATTTGAAGACCAAGATAATCATCTTATTTGGCTCTGCTGGATGTGTTCAAGTTAACAAGTACTGTGATTATGTTTTTACGACATCATTCTTCTTGATATAACTGCTAAAACAAATTATTATTTAATGATTTTATGCATTATTATTATTATCAATAATCATAATTACTCTCATCTTACAGTAATAACCATTCTTTCAGATGAAATCAAGGACAGCTTCAAATAGTTATTTCAAAGCTTTCTTAATGTGATGGGTGGATTAATACCATATTTGCTCTATACAGATGCTGATCCAGCAATGATTGCTGTGATAAATGGTTTCTGGCCAAAAACCAAATACCACTTTTGTTTATTTCATATTCAAAAGAATTTGGAAAAGTATTTTTTGGATAAATATCATGGTAAAAAGTGGAACAAATTTTTTGTAGCATTTTATCATATATGAAATAGCCACGTAGAATCAATTTTTGAAGAAAGATAGATCAAATTATTATCCAAATATGACAATGTTGCTAATTACTTGCAATATTAGCTTTATCATTGTCGGGAAGTCTGAATTCTGTGCTTTACATATCATGCATTTAATGCAGATGTATAAAGTACCTAACATATCAAATCATATAATAGGATTATTAAAAATTATATAAACAGAATTTCTTTTCTTATAGAACTCAAATCTGTAATTGAAAGACTATTAATGAAAGAAAGCCAGTTTATTAAGTTGAATGAGATTATGAGTAAGCTTCCTGTAAGTCAAGATGAGGACTATCATGACTATTATTTCAAAAGTGTCAATATATCCTGTCAATATTATTTAATACTAGCAATCCTTAAGCTGTAACATCATGAGATGAACCGCAATATGCACTACTGATATTAGATAACTAGTTTGGAGGATGAGCTTGGAAAATAAGTATGAGTTTCTTGATTGTTTATTTATTAAGCCTTTTTCTTCATTCTTTCTGCTAAAGGTTATTTTTTGATCCTTGATAGGTTATATCAGATTCACTAGAAGGCATATTTTCAGAGGATTTGTTTGATGCCTGTGTAATTGAACTTGACCAGATCTTGATCTAGCAAGAATTCATGAACTTTAGCACGTACTCTCTATTAATAAAAGAAGTGAATATTTCATAGTATTGTATGATAATGCAGCACATCTTTGTATGTGTCTAACATTAATCAATCATGGTCTTATATGTCACCATTTTTTTCTGGTAATGTTGATTTTCCCAGCTGCTAGATTTCATATTGGACTTGTGCTATAATATTAGTATATGGATTCATCAGTTATGGATAAAAATTTAAGTTTTCATCATGAGCCAGCTATTTTAGCAACTTCAGATCAGGAATTTGATACAGTTGAGCATGCTACTGAAGTTGATTTTTCGCATCTAGATACTATCCAGAACAACTATATCTTTACTAAAGAGATTTGTAAAGAGATAACTCAAAAGCAACAATATGGAAGAGGATTTGGAATCATGAAGAAAATACTTAATTTGGTCATTGTGATGGAAAGAACAGAGGAGCTTTATAAAATTTATTTAAAGTTAGTTAAGGAAATGAAAACTAAAATTGTTAGTCAAGTTAAGAATAACAATGATATTATTAAATTTGCTTCTACTATTAATAACTCTATTAGTATCAAGATGAAAGGTTGGAAGCCTAAAGGTTTTGATCATATGAATGCAAATTGTAAAGGCAAAAAAAGAGAGATATTTGAACCCAATCAAAATGACAAAGAAAATATTATTGATAATGAAAGTTATGAAAAATTGCTACGTAAAAAGCTTCAAAAAATATTGCAAGATAATAAATCAAATAAATTAATAAATGGTGAATCTAGCAATAAGTGAACGTGTAGAATTTGTAATGAAAAAGGACATAATGCACAAATATGTCTAGTGAAAGAGAAGACCACTGTTAATTAATTTCAAGACCAGTGAGAAGGTTGAAAAAGATCATTTTTTATTCAAAAAATTTTATTTTTTAAAGGCAAAAACAAAAGATCAAAGATTTACAATAAAGATATATATATAGTATTGTATAACTGATTAATGCACTTATAGTATGATATATGTATAATATAAATTACATTACAATTATAAAATCATGTGCTAATTTTATTAAATCATATGCCAATTTTATTAAATCTTGTGCTTTATTTTTATTGGTTAATAATTACTGATATTGAGCATCACTGATATGATATAATAATATCAAAGTTAAAAATATCTTAGATCAGATATAATCTGAATTTCAAACTTTAATAACAGAAATCTTCTAATAAATAAAGTCTAACATAATATTACTTAACTCTTAATAGATCTAAATAAAAAAATTTATTATATAATTAATTAATAAAATACTAAAAAGATTAATAATACCAATTACAAAAATATATCAAAATCAATTTGCATTACTTAAAAATAAATTTCTATACTTAATATAATTATTTACTTTTATTTTCATATCAAAAATCAATAAAATAAATTATTAATTTTAGTATCACTTATTAATAAATACAATAATCTCAACTTATCTATTTTATCTCTATCATTAAATACTCATAAATTAATCTTTTCACAAAGTTAAATAACTTTAAAAACTATTAGCAATTAAAAAGTTATTAAAAATAAAAAAATGCAAAGTAAAAATTATTATAGCTAATATTAAGAAAAATTAATAGATACTCTATAATAATCCTGATATAATAATTTATAATTTACTAAAGAGAAGTTTTTAGCAAATCTTTATTATTAAAGTATATCAAAATAATCAATTTACAGATTATTTTATTAAAGTAAAAGAGCTTATTAAATAATATTTTTATTAATAGATATGTTACAGAAATATCATACTCTTTCTTAATGACTAATGACAAAAATAATACAGATCTCAAGCTCATATATCTAATTTAATATTTTCTATTATCTGTAATTTAATCTCTTTTAATAAATTTATCAGCATTCTATTAGTAATATCTTCTTTTAAAGTTCTAAAAATAGATGATATATATAATATCCTATTCAAAAAATATGATATCATTATTCACAATACTCTTTTATAACTATTTAATAATTATATTAAAAAAGCTAATATACTATCAGAATAAAAAAATACTACTATTACTCTTATCCTTAAATTATATAATTAGAAAGAAAATCTTGACTTTATATAATTTATAATATTTATCAATAATATTAAAAAGTTTTTTTTATATATTTTTACTAATTATATTTTAATTATTTGTAAAAATCTCAATATCTTATATAGTTTTAATTTATTAATTCTCTTTAATACTAGCATAACTATCCTTATTTACATTTTTAATTATTTATTTAAAGATATTTATACTTATAAAAAAGAAATTTAATATATTTTTCAAAATATAAGATGAATTTATAACTTTGTTAGCTAGATAATACTTTCTAAAATACTCACAAAAATAAAAATATATTCTTAATATATCTATCTTTTAAATAATATTTATAATTTATAACTTAATTAGATAATTACTGCATATAATAATACAAAGTAATATTTAGTATTAGATAGTTTAGATCAAGATAAAATTAATATTCTTATTCTTTGATAAATATTTTATAATCTATTACTATACTATATTAATACATATTATTAATAAGATAGATATATAATTTCTATATTTTAGATATTATTTATATATTCTCATAACTAGTCTATAATCTCTAAAACTATTAATTATGATATATATGTGAATAATATAATCTGACTAACTTATTTATTAAATAGTATGCAAAATATTCTTAACTTAATCATTTATTCTTTAAAATATATGATATTAATATTAATACTTCAAAAACAGAAATACTTTATATTAATACAAATCTAAATTTTCATATATTAACTCTATATCTTGAAAATAAATACACATTCTTAAAAATCCTATAATTATTAAAAAGTACTAAATATCTAGAGTTCTAGATTAATAAAGATAAAAAATTTTAAAAATAATTAAAAGTTATTAAGTAAAATATTTAACACATATTACTTATTCTATTATATAAAAAGCTTAATCATTAGTAAGTTACATATATTATCAATAGTATACTCTTTCTAACTATTAAATACAAATTATAACTCATCATCTTATTTAAGACTTTCTATTTATTAATTATATTCTATTGCAAAAACTACTTAAAGTCAAAACTAATATAGCTTAAAATATATTTGATACTCTTTTATATTATAAAAACTATTTTAATCTAATAAATTTATGAGAATTATAATCATGTCACAAAATCAGTGAACTCATATATCATATTAATAATAATAATTTACTTAGTTAAATTACTTAAATTCAGTTATAAGATTTGCAAAAATAAAAATAACTCTTATATTTTTATCTATTCTAATACTAGAATACTCCCTTTCTGATAAAAATCTTATCACAAGCATTTTTCTTCTTATAATAAAAATATATATTAATTTTATCACTTCTAATACTATTCAATAACTATTATCATAATTCTTTAGAATAGATTATTCTCTTCATAATATCATCACACTCTGGTCTTTATATATTAAATATCATATAACTCTAAAAAAGAATAAAGTAATATTTCTTAAATAATTTACTAAATATAATAATATATATTTTATTACATAGAGATAATATAAAAAATAATTTAGATAAACAGTACATAAGACAAAATTCAAATAGTTTATCATACTTAAGCAAATAGTTTTACAGAATATAACTTCTCATTATATATCTAACTATTACTTGTTTATATTATTATTTATCAATTCTCAAATATTAGTCATATCATACTTTTCTAACTCAAATATATCTGCTATTTCAAATATATTTCTAATATGCTTTATAATACTTCAAATTAGCTTATTATTTATTCAAATAGATTAGTATAAAACTTATTTACTATATAAATAAAAGCAGATATAGTATAGATAATATGATTACTATCAATATTTATCTCTTTCTTAATATTAGAGATATTATTTACTACTAAAGTAGAAACTTTCACAATCTGTACTATATTTAAATATGTATTATTTGAAAGTTATATTAATATTTATATAAATAATCAAGCTATAATACAAGATTATAAAATAAATATCACAAACTAATATACTCTATCATAATATAAGCTTTATTAGTAACTGTACTAATACTTGTAAAAGAATTTAGATTATAATATCAAAATAAAAAATATATATTTCAAACTAATTAAGATAAAAAATCATTCCAGTAATCTTAATAATGATATGATTGATAAGCTTACAAAAAATAAATATCTTCAGTCTTTAATTATAATTAAACTTTAATATCTATTCATAACTAAATTTTTTCTTATCTTTTGCAAGAATTTTCTAATTAATTTTAATTTTTAGCACTTTATTAAATATTTCTATAATAGTCAAAATACTCTCATATAGTAATAATTTACATATATTCAAAACTTTCTGCTATCCTTTCTCACTTCTTTTTTTAATTAGAAAACTTCTCATTACTATTAAAAATATATAGACAAGAATAATTTCACTTATATTTCTAATTAAATATTTATAACAAAAATTATTATATTTTTTCTATCTATTCTTAGCCTATTTTCATAATACAAGTTAATATTATATAATAGTAATCTTTATTTCTGATATCAATCTTATTCTAAAACTATTTGCTATATTTGAAAATACTTTCATTCAGCAAATCTTCTGTATATCCTTTTATTATCTATATTATAAAAGTTAATCTCTCTTATTTATTCTTATTTATCTTTAATTTCACATACTAACTTTTATATTCTCATAATCATTTATAAATAATTTACCAACTTATAAATACTTAGTCTATCTTCAGATAATCTATCAGATTTCTCTCTTATTTTTATTATATATCTTTTTGACAATCTGATATTATAAATACTTATCTCTTTTTTTTATACTTTCTTATTTCAAATCAAAATTCTTCAAATTTTAACTCTTTTTATCTATTGATTTATTTTATAATTCTGAAAAATTATATAACTTTTTTATTATCAAGTACAAATAATATTTAAATTTTAATTATATATAATAATCAAGATAAAGTACTTACCTATCACTAGTACTAATTTCAAGAATAAATCTTTAGATTATATATTCTTTATTCTCTATAATATAATTTTCAGAATATATTCAGATCTAAATTTTTATATATATTAATTCCTATCTTCTCAATATATTAATAATTTTTATTTCTTGATAGGATATATTAAATTAGGATATACTAATTTTATTAAGTAAAAGTTATAACTAGTAATTTTTCATAATACTTTTATTAACTTTATATTATTAATTTAATTCTAGATTAGTCTATTAATAACTAATTATATTAATACTTTCTTAAGTAAACTTTACTAATAGTTCTTTTTATATAATAGAAAATTATTTATAGAATAGCTAAAATTTTTATATTTTAGTATAGTTTTTTATATTTAAAATAGAATTATATTATAGTATATTAAAATAATAATAATTATAATTATAATAATAATAATAATAATAATAATGAAAAAAATCTCTTTTCACTGATTATTTTGTCTATAAAATTTTAGAAACAAGAAAAACTTATTTCATATATTAATCTTCTTTTACTATATACTTTTATATTAATATAATATTTTCTTCTTCTCTTTCTCCTAATACTAATTTTATATATTCTTTTTTCTTCTTTTTTTTATAAAAATCTAAAAAATATTAAAAATATATAAAAATACAACAAAAAATTAAAAACAAAATTTTTTTTTAATATTCTCTTCTCTTTATGTTATCATGATACAAAATATAGATAACTCAAATACATCAAGCATATCCAAAGCTATTAAATCTTCTATTCACTTCATTTCTATCATATTTATAATACTAATATCTTTAGATCTCTCTCAAAAACAAGTCTCTTCTCCTTTTATAATAATTATGAAACTCCAGTTAATCAAAACAGCTCAAAATATAAATAAAAAATACATAAAAATTATATCAATTCTTATTCAAATTTCAATTCAGAAAACTACTGCATTACATATAGTATATCTTTATATATGCCATCTTTTAAAGATAGATCAGATACTGAATTAATATAAGAAATAAATGACATAGCCAGCATGAATTTAGATATTACTAATTATTAATTTAAGATATTAAAAATAGATAACTAATTTTTATCAATCAACTATAATACAATTTCTTAATCCAAATTAAATGATTAACTTAATATATATTATCATAATATTATATCAAATAATAACAATCAACAATAGCAAATTATTACCAGCTGCAAATGATATGATGCATAGATCCTATGTATAATATTCATAAATGAGAATTATAAAAAAACTGAAAATATTAACTTTAATTAACTAAAATAATATGTATATAAGTATTTATACAAGATTTCAGACTATATTTCTCATAAGATAATAAAAATAAATATATAAAATTACTTTCAAGTCTCTTTTAACTCATCTCAAGCTTTTCAAATAGCTTTTTCATATACAATCAATAAAAGTCATCAATTATTAGCTGAAAAATTACAAGATGATATTCAAGAAATCCTAATCAATATTATTTTTCTTAGAGATATCTCACTCAATATTTCTGAAAGTTTAATTCATAATACTTTCTCATAATTTAATATAATCAAAGATATAAAATCCAAAATAGCTAACTAATAATAATATATAATAATCAAATTTGAAGAAAAAAAAACTACTGATAAAGCTCTTTAAAACTGATCAACTCTTCTTGGATAAGATAGTATATAAATTATTTTATTATAAAATCAACATGAAATAATTATTAACAGAGATTAATATAAACTCTAACTTATAAATTTATCATACAGATGCACAATATATGAACTTTCTAAATACTTAAACTCAATAAAAGTCAAAATCTACTATATTCTGTATTTATCAGTAAAATATCAAAGATAGTGATATATCTGAATTATCTTTATATTAGAAACTGATTTAAGCTTAATATTAATATCATCAGTTATACTTAAATAATCATATCTTAAATGAAAATAAAGATCAATTATTATCTATAATATATACTTCAAATAGAGATATCACATATCTAAATACTACAATAAAATAAAATATGTCTTCTAATATAAATAACTTAACAAATTATATAAAAATAGAAAAATCTCTTACAAAAAATCAAATATTAATATAATCTTCAAGTCTTATAAAGATGTCTTATTAGGAGAAAAAGACTTCAATACTCTAATTATTAACTTATAATAATTATCTTGCTTTTGAAATCAATAAACTCTTAAATCATTACTAAAGCAAGATATTCATAATAATACTAAATTTATCTTAAGCCAAATCTCTTAACAAATAATAATCAATAATAATAATAATAATAATAAATAAATAATCTTTTTATTCAAACTTTATATGGATATAGATATATTATCAACTTAACTTAATTTAATTATAATCAAAATTTGAATTAATAAAATATAAACTCAATTAAATATTATCTAAGCTATTACTTCTTATACAAAATCCAAATATAATCAACAAATAACTAATTCTTATAATATCATAATTAAACATAATTAATAACTAATCATCTTTTATAATATCATAATTATAATTAGTAAAAAATCTAAATCTAATTATTCATAATCAAAGAAAATCAAATCACAGAATTAACTATAATTAATTAGCAATTACAAAAATAATAATAACAATTTCAATCTTAATAACAAATTATTATAGAAAAACTTAGCACAATTAAAAATTAAAATACTTGAAATAAGTAATCTTATATACTTATTATATATCTTAACAAACTCTTCACAAATAATTCATCTTAATTATACTACAAATATAAATTTTACTATAATAAACTTACTCATAATTTCACAAAATATATTATATACATACCTATCAGATAATAACATAGACTTTAAATAAATAAATATATTAAAAATTGCTATTTTAAATTATAGAAATATTAATACAAATAGAAAAGCTAAAGATTTTTACTCATTCATTTACTTTTATCATATTGATATCATCATTCTTACTGAAATCAAACTTTAATTATATATAGTAAAATATTATTTTAAAAGTTTATTAAACTATATCCATATCTGAATATGTAATAATAATCATTTATTTGATATAGGAATTAGTATTTTACTTCATAATAATTAATATATATATTTATAAAAAATAATCAAGCTAGAAGAATAATTAATTCACATTAAATTTACTTTTAAATAATCAATAAATCTTAACTTAATCAAATATTACTTGCTAGTAATAAACTATAAACAAGAAAAAATAATCAAAAATAAACTTATGTGATATATTAATAATATAATATCATACAAAAAATATATTATAATTAGAGAAGACTTTAATAAATACTACTTTCAATCACCCAAGTACAGTCTAACTAATCTATTACTTTTTAAAGAAATAGATAATGACTTTTATCTTAAATATCCTGAATTACTCAATTATATATGGACATAGTAATAAATATACTGTTAGCTAAATATAATTTGATTCTCATCACTTATCACAAATTATCTCAAACATGCATTAATAATAGGATAATAATAGATTGAAATAGATTATCTACTTATAATCAATAACTTACATATTACTATCTTATTTCACAGAATATCATAATATATAATTAATTGATATAAATAGAAAAAATTTATATATAAAGTTAAAATATTTCAAATCAGACATGGCTAGAATATCAAACTTTAACAGTAGAGATCTTTTAAAAAACAGAATTTGATACTATATCAATCAACTCTCAATAAACTAAAATAAAAAAGTTTATAATACAATCAGTTAATAAAATACTAAAAAAAATAAATATAGCTAATGATAAAAATATACTAAAAATAATATGCATTATATAAAATCAAATTTCCATACTCAACATAATAATTTATTTTTATTTTCACATCAAAAATTAATAAGATAAATCATTAATCTTAGTATTACTTATTAATAAATATAATAATTCAAAACTAAATTCTCTATTTTTATTATTAGATATTCATGAAACTAATTGATTTCAAAAAGTAAAACAATTACAAAAATTACTAGCAATCAAAAAAATATTAAAAATAAAAAAGTGCAAAGCAGAAATAAGCACAGCTAACATTAAGAAAAATTAACAATTACTTTATTATAATCCTGGTATAATATTTTATAACTCATTAGAAAAAAACTATCAGCAAATTTTTATCACTAAAGTATATCAAAATAATCAATTCACAGATTATTCTATTGAAGTTAAAGAACTTGTTAAATAATACTTTTACTAATAGATACATTATAAAAATATTACACCCTTTCCTAACAATCAATAATATGAATAATATAGATCTCAAAGATTATATATCTAACTTAGTATTCTTTATTATCTGTAATCTAATATTTTCTAATAAATTTCTTAATACTTTCATAATAACTTTCTTTTTTAAAATACTAAATTCAGATTAAAGATAGTTTCTTAACTAGTTATAGCTTATAGTAGTTAATCAGAGAGTTATGACAGAGTTATGATAGCCAATCAGAAAATTACAATAGAGTTGCAATTAGTTACAATTCCTATCATTAATCCAGATGATATATATAATATTTTATTCAAAAAATATGATTTTATAATTCATAATACTCTTATCAACTTATTTAATAATTGTATATAAAAAATAAATATATTAACAAAATAAAAAAATATCACAATTACTTTTATTTCTAAATTATATAACTAGGAAGAAAATCTAGATTTTATATAATCTATAATACTTATCAATAATATCAGAAAAATCTTCTCTCATATTTTTATAAGTCAAATTTTAATAATTTGTAAAAGTCTTAATATTTTACAGGATTTTAACTTATTAGTTCTTTCTGATATCAGTAGAATTATCCCTATTTATATATTTAATAATTTGCTTAAAGATACATAATCTCATAAAAAAGAAATCTGATATATTTTTCAAGATATGAAATAAGTTTATGACTTTGTCAGCTGGATAATGCTATCTAAAATACTTATATGAATAAAAATATATTCTCAATATATTAATCTTTTAAATAATATTCATAATTTCTATCTTAATCAAGTAATTATTATATATAATAACACAAAATAATACTCAATACTTAATAATCTAAACTAAGAGAAAGTTAATACTCCTATTCTATGACATATATTTTATGATTCTCTACTTTACTATATCAATACATATTATCAACAAGATAGATATATAATTTTTATATTTTAAACATTATCTATATACTTTCTTAATCAGTCTATAATCTCTAAAACTATCAATCATGATGCATATATGAATAATACAATTTGACTTGCTCACTCATCAAACAGTATGCAAAATATTCTTAACTCAGTCATCTAATTCTATAAAATATATAATATCAATATCAATATTTCAAAAACAGAAACAATTTATTTTAATATAAATCCAAACTCTTCAATATTAATTCTGCATTTTGGAAATAAATATGTATTCTTAAAAATTTTATAATCTTCAGAAAGTATAAAATATCTAGATCTTTGAATCAGTAAAAATGGTAAATTTCAAAAATAATAGCAAGTTATTAAGCAAAATATATAATATATATCACATATACTAGCACATAAAAAACTTAACTATTAGCAAATTATATACATTATTAATAATATTCTTTTTCCAGCTATTAAATATCAATCATAACTTATTATTCTTTCCAAAATATTCTGCTTATCAATAATATATCACTACAAAAAACTACTTAAAATCAAAGCAGATATAGTACAAGACATATCTGATATTCTTCTATACTATCAAAATTATTTTAATCTAATAAATATATGGAAATTACAATTATAATACAAGATTAGTGAACTCATATATCACATTAATAATATAGACTTACTTGATCAAATTGCTCAAATTTGATTATGAGATTTATAAGAACAAAGATAGCTCTCATACTTAATTCTGTTAATATTAATATTTGAATACTCCCCCCCTGACAAAAATCTTATTGCAAGTATTCTTTTTTTAATAATAGAAACTAATATTAGCTTTATCACTTTTAATATCATATAATAATTATTATCATAACTCTTCTACACAAATAATCCTCTTCATAACATCATCAAATTCTGGTATCTATATATCAAATACTACATAATTTTAAAAAAAAGACAAAGTAATATTTCTCAAATAACTTATTAAATATAATAAAATACATCTCATTATATGAAGACAATATAAAAAATGATTCAAACAAAAAGTATATAGAGCAAAATCTAAATGATTTACTATACTAGAGCAAATAACTCTATAAAATACAACTACATAATATATTTCTAATCAATACTGATCAATATTAATATTATCACCTATAACTTTCTAAATTTCAGTTATGTCATACTTTATCAGTTCAAATAAATCTGCTATCTATGATAACAAATATCTATTATACTCAATAATTCTCTAAACTTATTCACAATCTATTCAGATAAATTAATACAAAACTCACTTATCACATAAGTAAAAGCAAATATAATATAGACAATATGATTATTTTTAATATCTGTTTTCTTTTCAATATTAGAGATACTATCTATTATTAAAGTAAAAATCTTTATAATTTACATAATATTTAAATATATACTATCTGAAAGTTATATTACTATTTATACAAATAGTTAAGCTATTATACAAAAATATAAAAAGAATATTACTAATTGACATATTCTCTCATAATAAAAGCTTTATTAGCAACTATACTGATACTTATGGAAAATTCTAGTTCATAATATTTAAATAAAAAATATATATTTCAAGTTAAGTAAAGTAAAAGATTATTTTGATAACTCTAATAATAATACAGCTGATAAACTAGCAAAAGAAGAATATACTCAGCCATCAATCATAATCAAACTCCAATATCTACTCTCAACTAAATATCTTCCTATCTTTTGTAAGGATTTTTTAATTAACTTTAATCTCTGACACTTCATTAAATACTTTCATAGTAGCCAAAACATCCTCACTAATAATAATTTAAAAACTTTTTGCCATCTCCTCTTATTCCTCTAATAAACTGAAAAGTTTCTTACTACTATTAAAAATACATAGACAAGAACAATCTCACTTATATTCTTAATTAAACTTTTATAATAAAAATTATCATATATTTCTTATCTGTTCTTATCTTATTTTCAAAATATAAATTAATACTATATAATAGTAATTTATACTTTCAATATTAATTCTATCCTAAAGTCATCAGCTATATTTGGGAATGCTTTTATTTAACAAATCTTCTATATACTCTTCTCTTAGCTATCCCATACAAACTGATCTTTCTTATCTATTCTTATCTACTCTCATCATTATGTATTAATATCATCATTCTCACAACTATCTGTAGATAACTTATTAACTCATAACTATTTAGCTTATCAACAGATATTCTGTCATCTTTCTTATCAATCTTTATTATTCATCTTCTTGATGATCTGATTCTATAAATACTTATCTCTTTTCTTCTCATCTTCTTATCTCAAACTAATACTCTTTAAATCTCAGTTCTTTTCACATATTAATTTATTTCACAATTTTAAAAAATTATATAACTCCCCTACTATCAAGTATAACTAACTTTTGAATATCAATTATATATAATAACCAAAATGAAATACTTATCCACTATAGATATTAACTTTAAAGACAAATCTCTAAATTATATATCTTTTATCTCTTATAATTTTCAGAACACAAACAGATTCAAATCTTTACAAATATTAATTTTCTTCTTCTCTATATATAAATAATATTTATTCATTAGCAAGACATATTAAACTAGTATATACTAACTTTATCAAATAAAAGTTACAGCTAATAACTTCTTATAATACTTTTCTCAACTTTACAATACCAGTTTAATTCTAGATTGACCTATTAATGACTAATTATATTAGTATTTTCTTAAAAAGATTTTTCTGATAGTTCATTTTGTACAATAGGAAACTGTCTATAGAATAACTATAATTTTGTAATTTAGTATAGTTTCTTATATTTTGAATAGAATTATACTATAGTATGTTAAAATAATTATAATAATAATTATAATAATAATCATAATACTAATTATAATAATAATTATAATAATAATAATAAAAATTCTTTTTACTAATTACTCTATTCATAAAATTTTAGAAGTAAGAAAATTTATATATATAAATTAATTTTATACTTTCATATAATAATCTATAAACTAATATTAATTAAATATACTCTTTTATTTTTTCTTTTTTTTTAATATTAATTTTCTTTTATATTTTTCTTTATTTAAAACTTAAAAAATCAAAAAATAAAAATATAATACAAAAATAAAATTTCTTTATAATATTCTTCTTTCTTTATATTATTATAACATAAAATATAAATAATATTAATACTCTAATTATATTAAAAGTTATTAAATTCTTTATATATTTTATTTCTTTTATCTTAATTATATTAATATCTTTAGATTTTTCTTAAAAATAAATATTCTTCTCTTTTTTTAATAATTATAAAACTTTAGTTAATTAAAATATTCTCAAATATAAATAAAAAAAAATTTATAAAAATTATACTAATCTATATAAAATTCTAATTTAGATAGTTATTATATAATATATAATATATTATTATATATATTCTCTTTCAAAAATAAATCTGACTTTGAGTTAATATATAAAATAAATAACATAGCCAATATTAATATAGATATTATAAATTTTTAATTAAGATCTAATAAAATTAATAATTACTTTTTACTAATTAATTATAATATAATTATATAAACTA
>CAJVPS010001107.1:0-17344 GCA_910591765.1 Ambispora leptoticha | reverse complement strand
TGTTATACAGATAGCGCAAAATGAAGATCTAAGCTAAAAGAGATCTAAAGGAAGATAACCCAATCAAAATTGTTACAGCTCATATCAAAAAATAATTATTTAACTTCAGTTAAGATATTTAGATATATATGCAAATATGATTTACAAAATTATTGCATTGATATTTAGAATTTTCACAGTATTTATATTCTGTATGCTATTATTAAAATCTAGCAATATATGATCAATTTAATTAAAATATTTCTATATAGAACTTTGAAAAGTTATAATTATAAAATATATATAACAATAAAGATATAGATATTATCTTTATTATTATACATATGTTCTATATAAATATATTGATTTATTATTATTTATTAAGTATAAATATCTTGATTTATCATTATTTATTGAGTACAAATATCTTAATTATTAATAATTTATAAACTTAATTATATGAATAATTATATATGGATATATATAATATAGATTAGTAACTATATATATAATATACACAGGCATATCTTTATACTTACTCAAATATTAAGAAACAAATTTGCAGACCAATTTTAATTAGGCTTGTGAGGTAAATAAAACTACTTGTATAATGCTTTAAAGTATAATGTTAGCTTAAAATTTTATTGAAATCATTATGATTATTAGATTTAATTCTTGATAATCACATTTAAATAAATTTAATATAATATTTATAATTATTTATGTATAGAAGAGTAAGATATAATTTTCTTGATAATCTTAATATTCATAAATCAGATAATGAATCTCTGACTAGATTTAAGTAAATTTTGAGTATCACTTGCTTAATAAAATAACTTGCAATAATTAGATATATATTTTTAATAATATATATAATTCAATTATTTTTTTTGATATTTAGTAAATTTCTTCTATAAGTAGTTATATATATTGTTATAATTATTTCATTAAAATCAGCAATTCCAGAAATCATGAAGAAAATTATCCTAACTGCAATATCACATATTTTTCAACTCTTTATTATTCAATATTATCTAGTATCACATTCATAACTGCATCTATATCCTTTTTTTTAGTATTCTTTAACACATGAGATCACATTATGCCTCCTATTTTTTTTATTTACTAGTACACATTATTGATACTATAAATTATAATATATTATCCAGCATATATTATTGATAATATATATTGCAATGATCTTCTAGTATATTTTAGTATAATCATTCACATTCTTCAATATAATAGATCATATCACTTCTTCTTTAGTTATCTTTTACTGTTGCTTGATCTATTAATATAATAAAGAAATTATATAGAATTAGAATAGTATCACTTCTAATATAGCAAAAAATAATAAAAATATATAAAATAATTATCTCTCAGATCTTTAGAAATACAGAAAAAAAAATAAAATAAAACTGTGTATATTATCTTTTCTTCAAGAGAAATACTGGTAAAAATTGCTTTATTAGAATTATAATTCTAATATGTTGATTAGATTCTTTCTACCAGAAAAGATGATATGTAGATTAGGTTCTTTCTATCAGAAAAGACAACATATTGATTAGGTTCTTTCCACCAGAAAAGATAATGAATTGATTAGATTTTTTAGTTCAGAAAAGGTGAAACATATTATTAATTGAATGATTTGATTAATCTGAGTTTAAGGCTTTTAGCTAGAAAAAGTACAGGAATAAAAAGAATAAATTAGTTAATAATTAATATACAAATTCTTCTTTACCCTGTCTCATAATTACCTTTGAAATGATTATATTAAATGATATCTGAAGATATTGGCACAGGATTTAGATTAACTGATAAAATTAGTTTAATTGCTCTCTTTCACTCATAGTCACAGTGCACAAATTTTCCCAAATCCATGAAACTTCAACCCACCTGTGATAATACATGTACATCAGATAAATGATTAATATTTTATCATTATTAAATAAAATTATGTTTTCATAATGCAAGAAAATTTTTTTCTCAATAAATTCCTGATCTAAAATGATATGTTAAGAATGTAAAAGAACAGTAAGATCAATATTTTAAATTTTCTGCAAATGTAAATGAGTGTAAATAATGAATGAATGATCTGGTCTTTTAGTAAAATTTGTCAAAAATTCACTATTTTATAAATTCACTAAATCCAAAGATTTTTATTATGAATGGGTTTGGAACTCAAATTCACTACATCCAGTATAACTGTATATATTTAAATCTGAATACAATATTTAAATTTTTCTTTTATCAAAGATAAATATAAAAAGGGATCAACATAACAAACCTATTATAAAGGCATCATATAGTATAAATGAGAGCGGGAAAAATTAATTTTAAACACTTGCTTGACACACTTTTATAATTACAGTGCTGTACACCTTCGTCAGAATTCAGCAAACCATGATCATAAGAGTGTTTATTACAGTAGTTTTAAGAAGTATATAGCAAACCTGAATATAACGAAGTATAACCAGGTTTTCATTATATTCAGGTAAAGATTATATTAAAAAATTTGGTACATCAAAACTTCATTAAAATGAAAACTCATTTTATTCAGGTTTCGTTATACCTAGGTTCACTGTATATTAAAATCTGAAGCAATAAGAGCTAAATCATGACAGCCTTCAAAACTTGGACCTTCACTTGGATAGCATGACATGCGCCCACTTTTTTACGTGTGCTTAGAATTCCATTAAACTACATAAACTTAACCACCTAATATATAAATTTAACTTGAATTTTTCTTGATTGACCAACAACTTGAGTTTACCCTTGTTTAAAAATTAACAGTTCTATTTGGTTTGACTTGGTCTTAAGTTGACAAGCATATACATGTACATGCAATAGCAGTAAATCCGAAGTTTATATTATAAAATCTGTTTGATCACGTGCAAAAATTCTATTGGCTTAATGCCAAGTCGTGGTTTCAAAATTAGATGTACATGTACATGTACAGTCAGACGAAATGCAATTTGTTCAGACAACTTTTTGACGCGCATTTAGAGATTAGAGCCAAAATATATATTTAATTATAGAACAGAACGTATACGAAAGACAGAAAAAATAACAAAAAGCGAAAAAACTAAAAGAAATGAATCTAGTTAAATTTTTGATATAAATGGTGAATCAAGAGCAGAACGAAATACATGACGAAATATAGCATGAATAAGAATAAAATGAGATAAGTAAATAAATATAATAAGGCTAGAATGCGACGAAAGAGCATAAATACGAAGTACATTATGAAAGAATAAAATAAATGAGAATTTATAACAAAAAAACATAGTAATATAATAATAAGTACATGAAGTTGTCGGGAGACTAAGTTCTTAGAAAATTCATAATTAGAAGATATTAAATAATTTCACAGATCGCCAAGTCGCAGTATTGCGCTATACATAATTACTGCGCCACGATCACTCCCACTTGCCAAGTATGTTCTTATAAAGAGGGAAACTTTATAATAAGCTTGTTTTTGAAAAATTGTGTTCTTAAAAGTAAATTTGTTCTTAAATATAGTGTTCTCATAAGTAATTTGCTCTTAAATAGAGTGTTCTTATAGAGAGGTACGATTGTATAATATGATCATGAGGATAAATGAATAACTGAAGCAAGAAACAAATTAACGAGAAATGAATCTTACTTTAAAAAATCAAATCTAATTGCCGTGTAACGTATGAGTCTAATATAAAAACGCATAAATTTCGATTAATTTCCATGAGCATTATAAAATATGTTTAATATGAAAAATAAAAATTACCAATAATTTTTGAAATCGATCTACTTTTAAATATTGCGCCTTTGTGCATCTCGGATTTCTTTTTTCTATTTCCTATACTTTCTTCGACTTTGTTTTGAACTGTGAGATAATCCCATTCTCTAATTGTATTAAAAATTTCATTCGCAGTTGGCCGTCTTGATGGATCCGAAGCCCAACAATAAATCATTAGCTTTTGATAATATTCCGGCATGTCATCAGGAATAGCTGGCCGAACTCCATCACAAATATCAAAGATGAGTTCGATATCATGACTACGACTACTAAACGGACGTTCTTCATTCCAAATTTCCCACATTATCATTCCAAAGGAGTAAATATCGCTGGCTGTAGTGTACCTTTTAGTTTGCAGTACCTCAGGCGCAACATATGGTATTATTCCAAACACTTCATCATCTATAATTTCAGTAGTTTTTCTACACCGCCCAAAATCTGTTATATATAATAAATTTAAACCGCATAAAATGTTACCACTATGTAAATCGCGATGAATGTATTGACGATCGTGTAAAGATTGTAATCCAATAGTTAAATCAAGTAAGTGATCACACAAATATCTATAAAAGATATTCCCCTTTTCAATTAGATTGTATAATGAACCGTCTTCATAGAAGCGAAGGACTAGAATATAGTTTTCCGTTTTTGGATCTCTAGAAATCCCAAATATTCTCGCCATATTACTAGAGTGGTTATTAATGACAGCAGATTGAATCTATATAAAATACATGAGCGTATTTAAATAATATAATTTAAACAAAATTTTAAATTCAATTGATCTAAGGTCAATATTCACTTACTTCTTGAATTGTATTACAATTTGCATTATTTGAGTTGAATAACATTTTTAGTGCAACAAGACTTGGCCCCGCTCGAACTAATTTTCTTTGAGTTTTATTGAAACTAATTACATAACCCGAATTCCAAATTGCTTTTGATACACTACCAAAACCTCCCTCAGCTATTAATTCAATCTTATCGAATTCTTCATATTCAACCCATTCGAAGAAACTTTCAAGTTGAGCTTCTTTAATAATTTCATCAATTTTTTTATTTTTGCTTGTCCATGGAAGGAGTTCCTTAAACCAGGTAATGTTATAAGAGTGACACCATGCAAAGTTAGTCCTGAAGTTTCCGTAATGAAATCATTTTTTATGATCAAAAATAAAAAGAAAAATTATAAAAACAAATTTAATAAATTAAAGAATATTGAGGCATAATTTAATATATACCGCATCTGTTTGCTGAGTTGCTTTTCTAACTTTTTCCCCATGGCGACCAATAATTGAGAATTTGGAACGCAGGACCCTATAAAATTTATTAATTTATAGTTCATAAGCATAAAATGCAATTCTACTCGTTTCTTCATTGCTTGCATGTGAATTTAATTGTTTGAATCTTTCGGAAGCTCTTATTGTATGATTGTCACAAGATAAGTGGGTTGAGGCATACTTTTAGCCCGTATTTTGAGATATGGATTAGATAATGGGTGTTAGGGCTAACAAAAATCCCATATCCCATTAATCTATGAAATGACATTTGTGATTGATGGAATATGGAATGGATTAAATATGGGCAACATTATAATAGAATATCGACCATTGGGACATTTCACATAATTCATTTGATTAAAGTAAGTGGTTTGGATGATTTAGCGAATGAATGAGTGAACTAATGTTAACCTGAGTTTGTCCAGAGGAAAAAGATCGACGATTTGAGTCAAGGAGAAATTTGATCGGAGGAAGAATTGTTTGCGATTGCATTTATATTTAAACAAGAATTTTAAGTGTATTTTGTATTTTTTTGAACATATAAGAGAAGAATGAACAAGTCTTCTACTCTATTTATGTTATTATCAATATATTGATTTGATGAAACAAGAAAATATCACACGCAACGCGAAAATCACAAAAAAGATTGCATCGTATAAATATATCAGGAGACCTAACCTAATTAGGAAATAATTGTCGCGAATACCATACTCGTCACCGCCGCCTTCGCCTAATTAAGAAATGATCAGTGTTGTTCGAAACTTGTAATGTGTAATACTTTTTTCGGAGAATTTCTGAACAAAAAAAGATCCCATGTGTCTTTTGCAACTCTATATTAAAAATCCAAATACCTCTACATCTCTATATTTAGAAAAAAGGTCGTACGTAATACTTTAAGAACCAGACAAATATTCGAGATTGGTATTAAACAGGACTAGCATTCACATTTTGGCGCAGCATTATTTTAATTATTATTGAACAATTTATCTTTTCGAATTTCTAAGCGAAATAAAGAACGCAATACAAATGACATCATGATGCATGACCGACGATTAATCTAGTAATATCTGGAAGTTTTATTTATGCGTATCAATACATTCATTGTGTTAAAAGAATTAGAGATCTAATACTTTGAGAAAATACTTAAAAGCCACCAGTATATATATTAATAAAATCTTTAACCAAAAAGTATTAATCTAACCTGAATTATATAATAGATATAAAAAATTATAAATTCCTTATTCATCAAAGAAAAAAGTATAAATATACAAAGTATTCGCGATTTGAAAGTTTCTTTTACGAACAAATATCTTATGATATATTACTTCAATTAACAATGATCATCATCATAATACTAATACTAAGCAGCGATAATAATATCACACAAGTGATCAACCAAATAATCATTTATATAATTTTACAACTATTCAGCAACAACAAATCTTTCCTACTTCGCCACTTCAACCAACAATTTCTTCATCTAATACACTTCGCCAATTTCTTCGCCACTTCAACCAACAATTTCTTCATCTAATACACATTTTAGTGAATAATCCAAATACAAACAGACCTTTCGTCCCATCTCCACCTTTATTCCCAATGAATACATCGGCTCTCGGTAGTCCAAATCATAGTTGTTCTTCGTGCAAGAAACGTAAAGTAAAATGTGGTCGTAAAACTCCTTCATGTTCTGCTTGTATAAAATCGAAGAATCGATGCCTTATTCACCCCGCAGCTTTTCTCAATCAATCTTCGCCATCTTCATTGTCTTCTCCGACATTCTCCCAATTACGAATTTGAAAATGAACAAATGTTAAGTCAGATTCAAAAACAATTACAATCATCATCATTACCAAATTACACACAATTGTTTATCAATTCATTTGCCCTGCAGCCTAAAAGTCAACAACAATCATCACAATTATCGTCATTGCAACAACACAATTCCCTTATTTATTAGCTGATGATGACGCCGTGTTCTCGCAAAACACATCTGAAAATTATCTTTCAACTCTGTATCAGAATTAATACCAAACACAGTACAGTCATCAGATAATAATACATCGATAATTAATGATAATAGTCATCAATAGCAATAGTGATAGTCATAACTTAAAAAGTCATGGGCCACATTCAAATAGCTATAGTCCATATTCATTACACAACATCATCGAAGTTTTCATCTGCAAATGATAACGACGACACCTTTAGTTTCAATAAAAGGTTTGTAACTTCGATCAATTTTGTAATTTACAAAAATAAAAAATATGATATAAAAATAAAAATGAACCAAATTTATATTATTCGTCGTGTGAGCTCATATTTTTTATTGTTTTTTTTCTTTACAAATAAAGTGTTTCCGCCATATCTACGGTTTCTTTTATCCTTCCCCTTTTTATAAATCCTAAATAATACAATAATATAGAATCGTCTTTCAATTCTTTTGCGGAATCGAATTTTTTGTTGCTTGCAAGAGGGCAAACATTACATTTAACTATAATCCACGTGCAGCCAAATCAATATTGGGACCTCGAATTGCTCCAATTTTGAATGCCATTACTACTATTCATTTGATACGTGATGTCAGTCAACCGAACGACAATATCATGCAAAATGAAAATTTGAACTTCCCGGTTGAGACTGGATTCAAACATTTACAACGTTTACAGCATTGGATACAAGATCGTTTCCAAAAAGTTGTGAATGAATTAAGTTCTGGGAATCTGAATAAAGAAATAACTGATGAGATTCTTAAAGTTGGGGTTGTAAAATTGGAAATACGACCAATTATGAAGGAAAAAGTCATCGAGAATGGAAATGAGCTAGTAGAATCAAATGCGTACTCGAAACTATTTGAGATGATATTTTATCGAAGACGACAAAAAGATAAAGACGATTTTCCAATAGATATCAAATCCGAGCCTATGATAAATGAAGGAAAAGACACATCCGTCAATAATAATGACAGTAACAATGATAATGAAAATAATAACGATAATAACAGCATACAAATTGAAACAGGAACCCGAAATGGCAAAAACCCAGGTCATGATATTGACTACAAAGCAAATACATTTCCATCAACGAATAACGATGCATATTTGGAAAAAATTTATGCTATTATGCGAATATTTGTTAGCGGAATTCCGTGGATAAGAGAAAATACCATGCTGGTTGATGCCAAAGAACCCCATGAAACCAAAATTGGTGTTACTTGTGGTGGTGGTGAATGGAGTGATGGGGTTTTTGAAAATGTTGTTGCAGAGATATTCGATGATCAGTTTGAGCAAGTTTGTAGGCGGGGAAGGCTATTTTTCTAAATAATCCTCGAAAATATTATATTCTTTAACAATGTGTAATCTAGTAAACTTTTTATGCATTGAGAATAATCATGCTCATTAATTATTTATTAATGTATTCATATTTAATTAAGTTTTAGGTTTAGGTATATAGACAATTTAACATATCAATATAAAGATTTAATGAGCTGACGTGTTTCAAACAAGCCTTTTGATTGATGCTGGTGATGACATTTAGCAAATAATAATATTTTTTGTTTAATATAATCGGGAAGCTATATCATTGAATAATTTACAAAACACTCATTAAATTCATTTTCACATGCTTTTTGCAAGTAACCATAACCTTTCTATCATATCATTCGGACTTAAATTCAGTATATCCTGGATAACGTGGTAATGTCAAACATACGTAGCTTGAAAGTTTAGCAGATAAGAATTAAATATGCCGCCGTATGGATCAATCTGTTGAAAATGTGCTTCTATATTTAGACGAAGACAAGAACATAATTTGTTTGAGCAAAAGCCTAATTATTTATTGGTAATCTAAATAATGAAAGTATGCTATTATCTCAATATACATACAATATTGTTTGGAATGTAAAAGAAAAGAATATCAACAAACAGCAATTCTGAAACGAATATGCAAATTTTTTTACAAAAATAATGCTAAAAACGATTGTGAGAAATAAATATCAAAGTCTTATGTTTACAGGCATATCTGAAAGAACGTATCATAATCGTCTTTTCAATCTTTCCCGAATTTATTTATCTAGCTATTGCTATTATAAGATTTATTTTAGTAAGAAAATAATCGTTTCTTTAAATCGTGGATCTTTTTCAAATCTCCGTCTTTTATCCAGCCAATTTGACAAAATCTGTGCCCTTTTGATCTATTTCTGCCCTGGTGCTAAGTCGAAAAAATTATATTTTGAACTTTCGGACTAAATACAGATAAAACGTTTATAGTTAATTAACCAAACCAAAAATAAAAGATTCAAACGCAGCGGCGATATAGAGCCACATAAGTCGTAGGAAGGATTTTTTATATAAACATCCCCTTATAGAAATCAACTTTATATATATCAATGAGGCAGATTGAATTGGAATCTGCATTATAAATTTATAAATGATGTAAAAGGGTCATTTATTAGATGGTTTTGGAGGGGATCTGATCTTATATGGTGCAATTAAAATGTTTGTATTTTATAAATTGTAATAACTTCTTAATTAAGAAGTTATAAATACAAACATTTTTAATCTAAGATGAATTGCAACCAAACTTGGAGAACGGTTAAGCGTAGTCCATCATGTGATCAATCCCTTAAATTTTCAGAGTTTACTATTAATGATTTTTATGATTTATAAGGTCTGGGTAAGGGTAACGGTTAGAGCAGAGAATAATATTATATGTAAAATTGCTGTTCCGACAATTTTAATTAGTATTCCAAAACAGATTTAGGCATTAGTTTTTGAGTAATATTTATTTTTCATATCTTGAGTCGGATTAGTTTGCCGGGTTGATCAAAAAATTTGCGCGCCCCTATTGGGGGGGAATACCTAATACCCTAGCCACGGCAAAAATAAAGTGTCGGATCATGTGATTTTTAAGGGGTAAACCAATCAAATCGCAAGATCAGGAAAAAAATTCAAAACAAATGCTTGTATCTCTATGAAATCACTTTTTTTTTCTAACAAAAAAATATTCCTTGCAAAATTTTGCTTTGTAATATTTATAGTGGTGCTTTATACAATTTAATCTTAATTATAATCAACAACTATCGATAACACAAGGTATATCGTTGTATCTTGCTAAACTAAATAGAACTTAATATCTAACTATTTGGTTTTATATATTATAATATTCGTAGTTTTTAAAGAATCTCCAGCCAAAGCAAACCAACTTTATGAACAACAGACCATAATGTGATGATAATAATAATGATAACGATAACGATAACGACGACAACGACGATAAGTAAATGACAATCTTTATAAATTTCGGTAAATAAAATCAATATATTTCAATTTCAAATTGCTTTAACTATAATGAAAAATAATAATAAAATCTTATAAATTTTCAAAAATATATAATCGGTCTTATTAAGAATCAAAAATATAATTGCACGTACTATCTTTATGAAAAACACTTACTATGAACTCGCAAGAACCAGAAATTAACGTAACAACTGATACCAATCTTAATGACGTGTTATTTTTTAATAACTTCGACTATATTCCTGACGACTATGATATGGAAGATATTGAAACTATAAGCTTGGCCACCGAAAGTCTTGCATCAGAGAGTACCATAACAGAAAGTATTGCAAACGATGCGTTGAATTTAACATAGAAATAAATCCCTTTCTTTTTGATAAGACCAGTTTTGAGAATGCGCGAAGCTGCTGATGATGATAATGATATACTTCTTTTAAAGGATATTGATGTCGATAATGAAACAGAAAGCAATGATATATTAACTTCTGAATTAAAAACAATCACGTCCAATTCAAATGATGGAAATGAGTATTTCATTGAAACATAGAAGAAATACTAGTGCTAGTCAAACATTATCAGTTTGTCCGATTTTAGATTTAATTGATTGACGTATTCAATGTCGTTTAAATCATTCGCAAAAAAAAACACAGACCTCTTGCTCAACTCGTGGGCGCTTGGGAAGTGGATCCAAAAATATTTCAACAGGCTCAGATCGAGAACAAATTGTCGATGATAGGTGTTTGCCAATTTCATTTTCTTTTTGATCAGAATCAACTTCATCTTAAACAAACACGATCAATCGAGAAAAGCTGGATTTTTTTGTCAGCGTTGCCTATTTTGTAATAAATTTAAGTACTTTTTTAGTCGGGAAAGAACATGTATACAGCATTCAAAACATATTTTTAAAAAATATACAAATACCATGCATTGGGCTTAAGATTTGTCCTATATTTGAACAGAACTTGAAATCAGAAAATATTCTTAATGATCCGGGAGCTGAATACCGACCTCGATATGTTTGTTCCGAATGTTTTAATGCACATGGAGGACATTTTTATGAAAGACAAGGCTGTGGAAATAAACCAAATTTCGAATGTATAGATATCACAAAAATGATACAAATGAGGCACTTCAAATTATGGGTCGTTGGATTTTGTATATGATGGAAACCACCGACGAAAATAAAAAAAAATCTTTTAGAACATTTAACTTCTATTTTGTTAACATTTTATAATACCAATACCAAGTTCGCCTTGGCAACGGCATTTTCTCCAAGTCCTCTTTTTATCAAAATAATTTTGAGACTGGCACATATTAATATGACAACAATCATGAATTCAAAGTATAACATTACCTCTGAAACTGTTATGGATCTTGGAAAAGCATTAGGAGTTGTGACATGGCAAGCACGAAATGATGTACAAAAAATAAAGCGAAACTTGAAAATCCAACATTATCAAGCTGGCTTTCCTTTATGTTTAACAAATTTTTTTAATGGGTTTATTAAAATATTGCAAAGAAAAAAACACGAAGTATTATTAAAAAAGAGAAAGCAAAGAGGTCTTCCATTAAAGGATTTTGATACAAATCGCGTAATAAAAATATCTGCCGAAAACCAAAATTACTTAACTCTTCATATAATATCCTTTGCGTAGCAAATGTGGTATCTCACACACAACAACATGAGAGACTTTTAGAAAAGATTCGTAACGTGAAGCAAAACCAGAGGATAAATTGTTACAAGGCAACAACATATGGAACATCTCGGTAATCGATAATATAGATCTTGTAGAACGAACATATGCATTTGGAAACATCTTTGATGCCACACGTAAAACTGTACACGCTACACTAAGAATGGTATTTCAGTTCACTATGCCTAAATCACTTCAAGATTAAATTATATAGATGATAAATGATAACTCTCAATGAAAATCAGAATATTTTTGGTACTTCAGCTTTTACAAATAATCTCTTAGCTGTATATGAGACAATCTTTAAAAATTTTCTAATTACACGCTTTAATAATTGGAATGCAGAAGATATTTTTAGTGAAATTACACAAAAAATAACGATGGGGTGTCAAATTCCTCTTCCAAATGTAGTTACACTTCGACCAGGCGAAAATCCAAATTGCGATACAAATATTCATAACGTTAAGCCCAATGCACGGTATTTGTATATTTTTTTTAAAAATATGTTTTGAATGCTGTGCACATGTTCTTCCCCGACTAAAAAAGTACTTAAATTTATTACAAAATAGGCAACGCCGACAAAAAATCCAGCTTTTCTCAATTGATCGTGCTTGTTTAACATGCGGAAGATGAAGTTTATTCTGATCAAAAAGAAAATGATGTTGGCAAACACCTATCATCGACAATTGGTTCTCGATCTGAGCCTGTTGAAATATTTTTGGATCCACTTCCCAAGTGCCGACGAGTTGAGCATGTGGTCTTTGTTTTTTTTGCGAATTATTTAAACAACATTGAATACACCCATCAATTAAATCTAAAATCGGACAAACTGATAATATTTGTTAATATATCATTGCTTTCTGTTTCAGTATCGACATCAATATCCTTTAAAAGAAGTATATCATTATCATCATCAGCTTCTGCCAAAGCTCGCGCTTTCTCAAAACTGGTCTTATCAAAAAGAAAGGGATTTATTTCTATGTTAAAATCCAACACATCGTTTGCAATACTTTCTGTTATGGTACTCTCTGATGCAAGACTTTCGGTGGCCAAGCTTATAGTTTCGATATCTTCCATATCATAGTCGTCGGGAATATAGTCGAAATTATTAAAAAATAACACGTCATTAAGATTGGTATTAGTTGTTACGTTAATTTCTGGTTCTTGCGAGTTCATAGTAAGTGTTTTCATACAGATAGTATGTATAATTATATTTTTGATTCTTGATAAGACCAATTATATATTATTGAAAATTTATAAGATTTTATTATTATTTTTTATTATAGTTAAAGCAATTTGAAATTGAAATATATTGATTTTATTTACCGAAATTTATAAGAGAATGTCATTTACTTATCGTCGTTGTCGTCGTTATCGTTATCTTATCATTATTATTATCGCATTATGGTCGATTGCTCATAAAGTTGGGTTGTTTTAGCTGGAGATTCTTTAAAAACTATGAGTATTATAATATATAAAACCAAATAGTTAGCTATTAAGTTCTATTTAGTTTAGAAGCACAACGATATACCTTGTGTTATAGGAGTGTTAGCATAGAAGTGAAGCTCTCAGTGATGGTTTTCTATAGTAAACTATATAAATTTGATACACTTGCTTTGCTTAACGTTAACGTTCGACATTGCTATTTTTTTTTTTACTTAAAAAAATTGTCCAAACATTGTCCAATGACAAATACTGCTCATATGATTATCACTTGAGTCGACTTTGACCCCTAAAGTCGATGCAACACAAAGTTGAGTCGTTAGCTAAATTGTACACACAATACTGTGTAATGATAACGAGATTCTCGTTTTTTTACCACAGAACTCAAAAATGGAATCGAATACTCATCATTGTAATGAATGTAACTTTGTCAATACAATCAATATTGCGATGAGCGTTTAGTTCACAATACTCTTGATTGTACTGATTTGCCAAAAAAGAAACTCTGCGTTGATTATTTCAAAATATCACAAACGAGTTTATAACGATGAATTGACTAGCAGAGATAAAGATATCGACAATCTAATAAAGAATGCAACAAAATTAATAAAAATAAATTATTCGAATGGATTCCTTTTAAAAAGATTTACCAATGATGAATATCTTGCAAAAGGTCAATTTATAAAGCCAACCTGATTGGATTAAAAATGATAATAAGTTTAATCGATATGGAGAACATGAAGTTGTGTTGAAAACATTACACAATTCAAAGAAAATTTCTCCAGAGTTTATACACGAGGTAAAAAAGAATATTTTTCTAAAATGAAAGTTCATCTTGGTTTCTAATACAATCAAATTTTTCAAAAATAGATTCATTCTGCTCTTAAATGCAAATGAAAATGGTTTCATAAAATATTACGGAATGACTAAAACCCAGCTACAATTGAATTATTCCATAGTGATGAAGATGGTGATCTCCGTGAAAATATTAATTCCAACTATGAAAAATTGACTTGGAATAAAAAATTAGAATATTTATATTTGACTATCAATGATTTGAAAAAAATTCACAAAGAAAAGTTTGTACATCGTGACTTTCATCCTGAAAATATATTATGCCTCAAATTGCTGATTTCGGAATTAGCATTTCAACAAATCTAACAAGGAAATTTGTGGCGTACTCCTTATATGAGTCCAGAGGTGCTAAATGAAAAGACATACAGTAACGCATAGTTTTAGAATGATTATTGTAACTGATGAAAGACCACGAAGTCATGATATACATTTCGTATTAGACATCTATAAAGGAGTACGACCTATGATACCAAATAATAACTGGTGGAAACCAAATACTTTGCATTTTCAATATTACAGTTCTTTAGAATATCCTAAAACGCATGAAAAAATTAAAGAGTGCACTGAATTAGAAAGGCAAACGTTAGAAGAACTTGATGAGGAGATGAAATCGCAAAAAATTATCCCTATAGATACGAACAAAAACCGCAAATTCACGATATAAATTCTTATTCATATAACCATAAATGCATACGATATTACTAATACCAAAAAATCTGAAGCAACTCCAAATCATTATATTTCCATCCCCAAATTTTATTGTAGATTTCACATGATACTTTTTCAAAGATTTATCATTATGTTTCCAATAATATTCATGTTTGTCTGAATTAAAAACCATAAATTTTGATTCATCCAACCAGATGACTTTGCTCCAATTATTAATAGTCCAATGACAATTTTTTTTGCAAATTTAAATGTCGAATTCAATGTGTTTTTTTGAGATATGGTTTTTTTCACTTAATTTGTGAAGAAAGACCATTATGATGTAAAGTTTGCTTTATTGTGCTTGTGCTGACATCAATTTTATAATCAGTTTTTAATTTTTTTTGGATAAATGTTGCAGTGGAAAAACTACCATTCAAAATTAGATTTTCATCACATCCAGTAAAAATTCTTGGATGACCTGATTTTGGTAAATCTTTAAAGGTATTATAAGTATCTTTTTTTTACTTTATTTTTATAATGGAGGATTGGGTAATATTTGCAATATAACAGGAAGAATATCCTTCTTTAAGAAGGGTGTAAATTTGGAATCTTTTTTTTGATGGGAATATGTGCCATAATAATTTTAATTATACAAGTTAAAAGAGTGAATTCATAGGTTATTTTATTTATAGGAGTATGCTTTGTTTTGTTGTGTGTTTTTTATCCATTTATATATTTATTTTGAGGGGGGAAATGATCAAAAGAAATGCATCATCAGTTTGGCATAATAAAGTCCAAGTTAAGCAAAGTGGTGTTACTAAATTGCATGTATCATTTATTTATGCTTTTAACTATATATGGGCTAAATTTCATTTACCTGTGGCATCTATATTGCTAAAATTCTCTGACTCGTTTCTTCATCCTAGTGATGCATTACTTTTGAGCGCCACTGTATGAGTCAGAGGTGCTGAATGGAAAACCATACACTTTCACTGCAGATTTATGGTTGTATACGAATTGTATTAAGTGAACAACATTGGTGAACGATGTCATGATAACGACCTACGATACTAAATACTATTCCCCGGATGGTGCAAATTTGCTATTGAAAAATATTGGAATCCTATTCCAGAAAACAGACCATCTGCTAAAGAACTTGTCAACTTGATCTAATCTATCAGAAATGGAAGCATAAATACCATGAATGTTTTTCATTTTTATACTACAGCTCTTTAGAATGTCCCAAAATACATGAAAAAATTAAAGAGTTGAATTAGAGAGACGGAAATTGAAAGAGCTGACGAGGTGATGAGATTAAAAAAAATAGATAAAAACAACAAATTCATTCAAATGCAGTTTACACCAGTCGAAAGGAGAAAAGTTTTATGAAAAAGGCCTCAGGCATCTGGTTCCTATACTCATTTAAAAATATGTTAAATGATCTACATGAATACATGGACATGATACAGTTTGGTTATCAGGAAGGATTGACTTTAATATAAATTTCAGCTAAATTGGCATCAAATTCGTTTAGTTATTAGATCCCCAAAGTACCGAATTAAATGCTAGTAAATGTAATGCAACCATTCTTTACTGGCATTGATCTGGTATCTCGAGAACTAATAACTAAAAATTTGGTACCAATTTAACTGAAAATTAATATAAAGGTAAAGAAGAACAATTTTTATTAGATAAAATATTTTCAATTCTTCCTGATAACAAACTGTTTGGAATTGAAATTTCACTAATACTAATTAATAATACTTGTATTCTTGATTTTTTAGAATGACAATACATTTAATGAGTATCAAATTTGTGAGCGTAAACTTAAAGAAATTTTCGCAGATGTATTTAATCTTCATTATGTATAAATCTATAAATTGTCACAGTAAACTATATTTCTTTAAAAATATCAATTTATTTTGATACAACTTGAAATACATCATAATTCGCAACTGTAAAATTCTTTTTTTTCATCAGAGCTCAACAAACCATGTTCATAGAAAGATTTTCTACAGAAATTATTATTAGAAATATTAAAATCGGTATCATAGAGGATTAAATCACTATCTCCAAAAATGGTCCATGATATGACCAGCACTAGGGATAGGAATCGATTCTCTAGAATCGATTAATTTAGAATCGAATCTGAGAATCGATTAATTTTATAGAATCGATTAAATCGATTCTCAGAATCGATTAAAATTTGAGAATCGATTAAAACTTTTTAATCGATTAAAATTTGAGAATCGATTAAAATTTTAATCGATTAAAATTTGAGAATTGATTAAAATTTAAAAATCGATTAAAATTTGAGAATTGATTAAAATTTAAGAATTGATTAAAATTTGAGAATTGATTAAAATTTGAGAATCG
>CAJVPS010001106.1:0-17360 GCA_910591765.1 Ambispora leptoticha | reverse complement strand
TAAAGCATATTTTTTTATTGATTTTTATGTTATTATATTTTAAAAAGTGTCCACAATATTCTGGGAGGCCACTGTAAATTAATATTAGATTTTATCTTTTTATTATAAATAAAATAATCTTCTTCAATGATCATTGATTAATAACTATCACTTTATATTATATCTTATATTTTTGAAACTAATTCTTCTAGACTAAGATTTATTTTCAAAACTATAAGAATATCTTTAGTAAAAGTTATATGAGAAGTAGTATTATTGAAGACAAATATACTCTGTGTAGTAACAATAGGATTGTAAAAGTTGAGATTAATAGCAAAATAAAGATTTTTATAGCAAAAAACTTAAGAAAATTTAGACAAGCAACAAATAATGAGAAGCAGATAGCAGGAAGCAAATAGTAAGAGGCAGATAATAGAGATAGATTTTTTAAAAAAATCAGAGATAAATTCTCTTTAAATAAAAATAATTTTATTATTTAAACAAATAATAAAAACTTTAAGATATAATAGTATATTATTATTATAATCATGCATCATTATTTTAATAATATATTATTATTTTTAAATATATGGTTAAAATATAATTTATCATAAATATAAAACAAATCTGACATAAATATTAGAACTGCAATTTTTTATATAATCTTATTCTCTGTTTTAACTATTATTCTTATTCAGATTACACTTTAACTGTTCTCTTATTATAATATATTATTATTAATAATATATAATTTATATATAATCATATATTTATATATATATTTATGTAATATATGATTACATATATAAATTATGTGTTATATATATAAAAAAAGAAACAGAATTTATTTTAATCTGAATTTATTTTAATTTGTTATACTAATTAATTATAATTAAAAAAATCTTTTTATAATTATATCTCTTTTTAATTATTTAATTTTCTTTTTTAAGTATAATAATTATAAAGAAATATAATTATATTTATTATATATATTATAAATTATTAATTATAATTTAATTAATTCTATATTATATAATTAAATTTATATATTAATTATATATTTATTTCTTAATTTATATATTTATATTTTAGTTTATAAATTTATTTTTTGAAATATAAAATTATATTTTAAATATAGTTAAATCTTTTTATAATTCTTATACTTGAAAAAGTAAAATTATATAATATAAAGAGATTTTTTTAATTATAATTAATTAATAACTGAAAAACTTAAAAAAGATAATTATAAAGAGATATAATTATAGAAAAATTAATTATATTTTTTAGATATTTTTATAATATATAATTTTATATTTAAAAATACTTTTATCTTATAAATAAAAAGTAAAAAATTTTAGTCTTGAATATTTTCTTAAATAATTTAATTTAAGATTTAATTTAGTTTTAATTTTATTTTATATTATATATTTTATATAATTTATTATAAAGTATTAAAAGTTAAAGATAGTAATAATAAAAAAATATAATAATAAAGAATTATTATTAATAAATTTATCTTAAATCTTATTTATTTTTAAGAATTATCTTTATAATTTATATTACTTAATATAAAAATCTTATACTTAAAAATTTTTTACTATATTATAAAATAATATTTAAAGAATTAATAATAATAATATTTTTTTTAGTTTTAATTTTTCTTTTACTTTTTTAATTTAATATTCTTTAAGAAATTTATTTTTATATTATTTTTAAATATATAATTTTTTTATTAGTAAATATTTTTATTTTAATACAAAATTTTTATTTATTTCATTATTTCAATTTGATAATTTTATAATTAAAAGTTATTATATTCTTCTTATTTATTCATATTATTTATTTTATAAATGATCTTGAAATCTTTAAATTTTATATAATAAAATTTCTTTTTTTTATATTTTTCATGTCAAATACTAATCTATTAGCCAATTTTATTTCTTGTTCAGACAGATTATCTTTTATTATATCTAATTTAATTTTTTTATTTTATAATAAAATCTGTTTCTTAATTTGTTTTTCATTTAATTCTTGATTTTAAAAATATATTAATTTTTTATAACTATTTATTTTTTTAATTACAATTAATCTTTTGTATTCTTTAATTTTTTAACTAATGACTTGCTGAATAAAAAAAACTATTATTTAGCAGATCTTATTGCTAAAAATTTATTAACATATCTATTATAATATCAATTACCAATTCAAACTTCGATTGAATTGTCTAACCAATCTCTGAAATTGCTGGCTCCTATTATAAAGATAATTCTTGATCACAATACTTACAATGTTAATATTTTTGTAGGCTCTTCATGAACTACTCAATTAACATATAATTTGAATAGATCAATATACAAAGAAATGTGTATTTTATTATGCTTAATATACGACAGTGATTAAAATTGACAGATTAGATGTTAATTTATTAAATAATGTATATCGATATGCAAGTCTATATAACGAATTAATAGCACAATGTATAGCAAGTACAATGCATAGAGTACAGGCCATACTCATCATACTTTGATTTTGGACTTTCGGTGCCATGTTGTACATATAGAAGAATTAAATAAGAATGGTGATCTATAAGAAAGCCTAATAATATTTTTTCTTGATCATTCATAGAAATGCCATCCATTGATTTTTTGAAGCATCGACTTTTCCATAGTGACGAATTCATTAACGTCGATAACACCCAAAGAATCAATTACCCCGACGCCTGGACCACCAACCAAAGTCTCAAAACAATCAAATCCCAATTCCGATACCTCGATTTTTACGCGTTTTATGACTTCATTTAGGACATCTGTGCAAAAATAATAGCATGTTTCATTATCAAGTTTATATTTAGTTGACACAGAAGGTAAAGAAATAATCAATTAATTTTACCATCATGTAGCAAAGTAAGTGCACATCCACCACCACCAGCTCCAGTAAGTTTTGAATGCAAACCGTGGCGTGCGGTAATTTCTCGTATTTTATCAAGTGCCAAATGACCAACACCCAAAGAGTTTAAGAGGTGATGATTTAAATCGATTAGGTCCTATTTTTGAATTTGGCAATTTTTAGTGATGATATAACGATACTATTGAGATATAAATTAATTTAGCCATACCTGAAATTTTTCAAGAAAGGTATTATCGCTAACTTTTTATATAATAAAGGTTCAAGTTAATAAAATAAGGATGAGCTATTGTTTTATAGTATAATTGAATTATATTTACCGTGATCTTTTAAAAGATTTACAAAATACAAACTAATATTTTGAATAGCATCCAAGATTGGATTAACGATATCAGGATACTATATATAGAAGCATTAATATTTTATTGCTAATAAATTATTAATCAAAAGTTTAATTTGCATACCTTTTCAAGTTTAACTCTAACATTTGCAACCAAAGTTCGCGTGTCACGTGGGATTTTAGTGTCTATAAGAAGAAAACGGGTTGACTGGAATCTAGATCTAAATGTTAACATAATGAAAAATAATAGATGCTATCAATTTGTTAGATATATATAAATATACCCTTTTAGATTTTCAATCATAAGATGTCCCGAGGATCCCTTTGTGAATTTTAAGACACCACCTGAATTAGAGAGTTAAAAAAGTCAAAAAATAAGTTAATAACTTAAATAAATAAATATAAAAAGGCTTACCAAAGGTGGCTACAGTATTATCGACGCCGGATGGAGTCCCATGGAGAACTGTTTCCGCTTGGAATGCCCAGTGATTAATTGATTCGGCAATGCTACGATTATCATTAGTGTTTGAGATATCAATAAATCCAAAAGATAATAATAAGCCAGTCGCGAGACACACAGAATATGAAGCCGAAGAGCCGAGACCCGCACCAACCGGTAGTGTTGATCTTACGCGAATTGTTAGGCCAAATCTTTAAATTTGGTTTAATAAAATATTAAGAGCTTTTCAAAATTAATATGAAAACTATAAATCTAAAGTGATAACAAAATTCACCATACTGTTCTTGTTTTTGCTCTGTTTCCGCAATATGGAGCAGAGTCAAATATAGATAAAGAAATGCAGAGACAGCTGCTTGCTGCTGTTGAATTTTAATTAACGAATTGCCTTCAACATTTTTATTAATCTTATCGATTGTAAAAAATTTTACTTTTTCATAAAGTATTTGATTAAAGGAACCTATTTTTATATGTCGAATTGAGACTCGACAATTAGAGATCAAGTCGAAAGAGAGTATTATTATTATTATTATAATTAATACATTTTTAACACCTTTTTCCTGTTGGTTTTTAGCAGCAAATTCAAAGGTAAGTTCTGACTTTTTCCAACTAAAAGGTTCAGTGGCACCAAGTTCCGGCAAATACAGTTCTAAGAGCTCTTCCTCACGCGTTTCTAAATATAAATAGGAACGAAGTCCAACACTACTTGCAACTGCACTCTAAGAAAAAGATACATTTTATTAAGGTGGTTGGTTGGTTGTCCACACCAACAGTTTACTCAATAAATAATATTGACCCCATTATATAGTACCAACCTTTCCAAAAACTACAGCATGTTCTCCAAATAGAATGACTTTACCCGGCGCAGAAACAAGGAACTTTCGGTTTATCTTATGTGGTGGCTTATTTGTTACAGAAGAGGACATTTTAATTCTTGTTTAACGCCATGAATAAAATCTTGCTAAATAACGATAAAATAGAAATCACGAAAATCAGGAATCTGGATTTACAGTTTATTTAAGTTGATATAATCGATAACGTTCAAAACAATAAAATACAGAGATTAACAAACTCAAAAATTAATTTATCAATATCAACAAGAGCTTTGACAATTAAACAAAATTAAGACGTTATTTCTTTTCAGCTTCAGCTGCCGGTTTTGCAAGTAACTTTTCAACTTTGAATGATTCTGGACGATCATCACGTCCAGGTCCTAAAAAAGTACAATTGAATAAATAGAAATTCACGTAAGAGAAAATTATTATCGATGAATATCTCACCAGTCTGCTCCCATGGAGATGCTGCGCCTTCAAAATTTCTAAATGCTTGAGTCATTTCCAACGGTTCTACTATCACTCTTTTAACTTCATCATCGTATCTTACTTCCACGTAACCAGTCAACGGAAAATCTTTTCGCATTGGATGCCCTTCAAACCCATAATCTGTCAAAATCCTTCTTAAATCCGGATGTCCCGAGAAAAAAATGCCATACATGTCATATGCTTCCCGTTCAAACCAATTAGCCCCACTATATAAAGGGACAATTGATGGCACCGGTTTTACTTCGTCTGTGTACGTTTTTACACGTATTCGCTCATTATACCTTAGACTCAATAGGTTATATACAACTTCAAATCTATTTTCGCGTGTTGGGTAATCGACACCACATATATCTTGTACCTGTTTATATTGTGCCGCGGTGTGATCACGTAAGAAGGTTATGACAGGAATTATGGCACTTGGAGCCACATAGATTGTTAATTCATCTTTATAGACGGAATATTGTTGAATGTACTTTGGGAGAACGGACAATAAATATTTTCCATATTCTGAGAGTTCTTCGATTTTCTTGGCATATGATTTTGTTGAGCCAAAGACGGGATTATTTGGCTTTTCGGAGGCTGATGAAGAGAGAGCAAAGTTTTAGATTGAATGAAATAATTGATCATTTCAAGGGTATAAGTAAATCAAGAGCATATATATACCTTGAAAATGAATTGGTGTCGAATGAAAAGCTGATTTATGTGCAAGTTTGGGGTTCAAATATCCATTGCTTGCTCTAGTCAACAAAGCAACTTTATTATACCAAAGCTCACCATATCAATACGCCTATTTATAAGACAAGTTCAGCATAAACCCTTTTATGCAATGATAATATTACCATTACTTTTCCAAGAAACGTTCTTTACGACAGAAGTTCGAAATGCTGAAAATACCGAAGCCATTCGTGAAAGTTAAACACGATTGCTTTTTTCAATCTCTGATTCCATTTACATTAAATCACATGATAAATCGAAATTTTCTAGGATTGGTTGTATACCTATACATTCTGAATTGGCGTTAAACATTTGATTGGCTAGCATTAAGTTATCTAATGTATGTGGCATTAATATATACCGTAATTCGCCGCATAAACCACTTGGGGTCTTGCATTTTATCAAAAAAACTGTTAATAAGAAAAGGGGATGAAAGGGTTGGGGGTAGTTTTTATGCGGCGAATTACGGTACATATTATTTAAATTTGGCACTTTCTAAACGGATATCGATATCTTTGCTGCATAAATAACGAGTTTTACTATTAATTTTCTTTTACATATTATTCAGTGTCTGATAATTCTAATGTTTATGATACAAGAACAAACCAACAAAAATTTTAGAGTATGGGGTAGGTGAAAAATTGACCAAAAAATGGTTTAAAAGGAGAATTGTCCAATTGCGAAAAAACCTAACTCCAGAGAAACCCAAACCCTTCTTTGTTTATCATCCATTCAATTGTTTATAGAGAGAGAGCATACTAAAGATGACAAATAATAAATAGGACTCGCGACAAAAAAATTTTTTCAAAGTTTAATCGTTCATACTTACCTCTGTCTGTATTTGCTTGTGAATATAACATAAATAGTCAACATATGACATTGCAAAGTTATTTTCATCTTCTACCAGAAGATTGTTAAACTCGATTTCTGCGGGATCTATTTGCATTCGTGCAATAGTCAATTGCAGATATTTAGACCTTTGTGATTGAAGATATGAAATAATTGTGCGAATTTGTATCGATGTTTGATTGTCAAGCTCAGGCATTGAAGACTAAGTAAATAATTGAGAAATTATATGATTAAATAAAAGAATGAAAGCGATCACAAACGATGAGGACGTGCTTACAGTTTTTGGATCAATGAAATCGATGGAATCAACGCCAAAAACGTTTTTCACAAATTCAGGCGAAATTTGACGGCCTATCCAGAAGATTAAGGTTTGACCATTTTCTAAGGATAATTTAAAAGAAATGAAGTTTATAAAATATATCAAAAGAAAATATAAAAAGAATCAAATAAATACCTAACAAATATGCTCCTCCTGACTCTAATCTCGAAATTGATACACGTATCGATGGTGGTAATTTAACTCGTCCATGTTCGTCCGGATAACCAATCTGGTGTCAAATTAATTTGTTAATTTTCACATTCAATATTCTGATCGCGATAATTAAATATCATTATATATTCTAGGTGAAGTACAATAGCGACAAAAGACATCATATTATTTATCATATACGAACCTTTTCTGGGAGATTATGAACCGGAAACATTCGTGGATAAAATAACACTATACTTTCTGCTACACCAATACTTTTTATCAGTCGCATAAAATGTACACGAATATCGCTTGTAAGATTTCCGCCTTATTAAAAAAAAGATTAATCACTTGGATAAATTGCTCGGAAATTTAGTAAATAAAAGAATACACACCACCACGTAGCGCCTTTGATTTTAGCATTGTTAATGTATATAATGGGAACAACTTAAAGGCTTCAGGTAGAATAAGCTGTCCAGCTGAGCTAGCCGATGCACAATGTCTTCGATATGACATCAGTATTTTAACACATTTATCGGTTAGCTGATCACGGATTTCGCGTAAAGGTTTTGTTACAGTGTTCGATACGGCTATTAGGCGAATAAATAATAGTGAATTAATAAAGCGAAACAGAAGAATAAAAAAAACTACGCAGCAATTAAATTGACTTTTACCTTGTTTTGCCAGAAAATTAACAGTTGTGTCCATGTCAGCGTGCCTGAATACGTTACCGAGTAAAGTTGTAACCGGTATGCTAAGATTGTGTGTTCTTACTCTCCGTTCGCCTGTCGATGTTGTGTATAAAAGAGCGCATTGGATGAAGGCATCCGATTTCTCGTCTAGTTTACCATCATATTTTAGTAGTGCACCGAATGCTTTGTCGCTATCAATACCAGCAAGTTCAAGATCAGTGGAATTTCGCATATTAAAATTGCCATAGTGATCGTCAACTTTCAGCCCTATAAATTAATGTGCAAATTAAAGTAAATCGCAAAAAATTATGAGTAGTATCCTTAATAGAGGTATACTTACCATTGGAACATCTTATCCTCATTAACGCATTATATCCGAATTCTCTTGTAATATTGTGTTTGAGTTCATTGGCAAATTTTTTCCCATCTTTTTCAGCATCAAAATTAGGGTAGAAATATGTTTCACCTCCAGTCAAGGAAGATAAAAGCCCTGAATTAATTTAAAGATCGAGTATAAATATATTAACAAATTTTATCGAGAAAATGAGCGAAAAAAATGGAATCATATTGTACCTATTGTTGCCACATCTATGTAAGTGATAGGAAACAAGAACAAATCAATCGCAATACCAGCATCTACACAATCAATAGCGAGATTCTTGTAATATCCATCTTGAGGACCAAATAATGTTTTTTCCTTCTCAGTATTATATAATTTAGGATCATCACGATGCCTTATTGCTCCTGGTCCAGAAATTGGAAGAGATGTTTGGAAAACCAAAACTTTTCCTCCTGTTTCATTCTAAGGATAAAATTATAATTAATAATAAAAATTGAAAAATTCACAAAAAATTACTATTCTTTTATCTCATACCAGAGCAGCTAGAGAAGCTTTGACAACAGATCCTAGTACTGATTCGCTTGTTTTATTTTCGGCAAACATGGTTGGCAAAGAATTTAGCAGCCCTTTTATCACTTCTCTTTATAAATTACAATCACAACGTTAATCATAAAATCTTGATTTAAAAGATAAAAATGAAGTGAATCGAAAATTTACCTTGATTCTATAGGATCAACCAATAGTCCAGAATGAAGAGGCACAAACACATCATTAATGTCCGGTACAACCAACATTTGGGCTTGCTCAATAGTTGACTAAATAAACAATGATTATTATAGAATATATCTTTTAAATCATAATAGACATATAGATTATTTACCGTAAGATTGTAAAAATGTATATCCTTATCAAATGTAATTATGCCAATCTTGCCACCTTGTGGAATACTATTGGGAGTATTGTACAAGATATCTTGAATGGCTTCAACGCATTTAACAAGCATACCACTTTTAATGGCATTCCATGAGACATCGATGGCAAATATATGAGAAACAGGTGAAGGAGGTCTTGCCCAGTATTCCTGTTTACAGAAATTATGATATATCAACTCAATTCATATCAAATAAAATCTTTATGTTCGATGATTTAATTACTTTTGGTGCTGTAAACTCGACTGTTCCGAATTTTAATTCAGGTCGTTGATCTAAATCAGCTCGTCTTCCACTCATATCCAAATTACAAAAGTATTCAGGAGGAACTAGTTATGAAAAATACTGAATTAACCAAAAAAAATAAAATAAAATGAAAATATCCACAATAATAAACTTCGAAACAACCTTCATTAGAAAATTGACACATATTGCAAATGTAACGCTGTCCACCGTCAAGAAATATCACCCACGGGTTGATATAAGATTTGCAGCGTCTACAACGTACTGGTCCATTTTCTCCAAAATCTACTGTTTGAATTGATGCCTATAGTTAAGCAATACATATTAATAAATAATTATGAAATATAAAATTTCCCGAAAGTGGTAAAAAAAAATAATACTTCGTCATTTCTCAACTTTGCCAGTGGTTGTAAAACAACTCCCAAAGGAAGATGTGATGTTTGAAGTAATTCCTCAGTATTAGGAATTGAATATAATGTTAATCTCATAAAACGTGGATTTGAATTGCCTGTTTTATTTTATTGCGTAGAAATATATAAGTATTGATATTATGACTATGATGAAAATAATTAAAAACTTCATCAATACCTTCATCGATAGCTTTAAAATCTGTGCTCGCAAGCGGTATAGTGGCTGTTTTTGAGCAGGTTAAATAAGGTTGTTCATCAAACACAGTTTGATCATGCTCTTGCACAACTACTGGTGAAGGTATTTGATTTGGATCAATCCTTGCGCGAGGTGCAGACATTGAATTGGGACGAGGCGGTTGTGGTGGTTGCTGTTGCTGTGATGGCTGTGGAGGACCAGGTACTTGCCCAGTTTGCATATATTGAGGAGGCATCATTGTTTGCATCCCTTGACCAGGTGGCGGTGGTTGTTGTATTATTGAATTGTAATTCGGTGATGGTTCTTGACCAGGTTGGTTTATATTGTTGACGGTTGTTGGTGAATACATATTGGGTGGTGCTGGCTGCACATAAGGTTGTGTTGCAGTTGGGGCAGGGTATCCAGAAGTATTGATTTCAGTCGTTAAATGATGATATACACGATTTGGAGGTTTTTTGGGCTTTGAAATTTGCTAAAGGTAATAATCAGAGTTTATTAACAAGAAATTCATGCATAGTTTTTTATATCTCGATTTCGATTTTTGTTAAATCCCTACATCATATTGTGAAGAACCTTGATTTATGGATAAAGTTTCCATTTGATTCACTACATTATCCACGTTAATATTATCTGGGGATGGCAATGGTCGAACGTTGCCAGGCGGAACCGGCGGTCTAGTAGGAGGATATTGTAAAGGTTGAGACGAATTTGGAACAATTGTCTGTTGCGGCTGCTGTTGATATCCAGCATTTAAAGCAGAATTATTTGATGTCAGAGGTGGTCTTTGACTTGTGAGTTGAGGTGGTGCTGCAGTGCCAGGAGGTGGGGTCTGACCAGGTGGTACAGGTGGCCTCATGCCTTGAAAAAAATTAATTCAAAGAAAATTTTTTCTTAGAGACGCGATACAGTATCTATTTACTATTTATTTGCCCAATATGTGAATTCGTAATTCAAAACCAAAGCCAAAACAAGAGTACCTGCAGGCGTCGGTGGTCGTTGAAAAGGTACTGGCTGTCCATTTACAGGGCGTTGTCCCGGTGGAAATGTAGGCCTTATTACACCAGCTGGACCTTGAAATGGTGGACGAGGAGCACCAGGCCGCCAGCCTGGAGGTGGTTGAGGTGGTTGTGCAGGTTGTGCAGTGCCTACGCGATATGTTGTTAAAGGTTGCTGTTGTTGATTTGGGTTTACTGCAGGTCGTTGTTGCGTTTGTTGTTGGGGAGGCGGTGGTGGTTGAGCATACATTATTTGATATAAAAATGTAATGTTTTTTATCAAACGCTTAAGTGTTGTGTCTCTATCGCTGTAAAATTCTTTCCTTTACTGCTTTCAAGGAAGTAATTATTAACCAATAAATTAGTTGGCTAGCAATTTTTTCAGACAATTTTTATATAGTTTGACTACCACTCGTCCATTTTCTATTGGGCGAACAGAAATCAGATAATTATCGTAAAGATCTTTATTTATTTAGCTGATCGAAGAATTTTTTTGTGTTAGTCGAACTAAGATTTCTGCGTTCATTCAATTCCAATACTAATTTATTGTCATTCTAGAAATGTCGTCAGTCGGGGTAGGTTCTCCATAAAATTTTTCGTTTCTAATGATCACCTACCTATGAGTTAATGAAAGTTTAAACGAATTACTTTGAACTTTACGCACTTTTCTACCGATGTGATTCAAACGAAAAATAACTTCACAGATTCGAAGAAACATATCATTTACTGAAAATATGTTTTTCTATCTTAGAAACTTTACTGTAATCCCCATAACCCTCGACTCTACAAAATTCTCATTGTTGCTGAATACAACAACCTTGAAGTAGACGTACCTGAGTTTGAGTTGGGGGCTCATGACAAATCTCAAGATTTTTTGGAAAAATTTCATCATAGCAAGGTATAATTATCGTTCTATCTTATTTAGGAAGCCGTTAAGAATAGATTATTGCTCACTACAAATTGATCGACACTTATAGGTCCCTGCCTTCGAAAGTACCGATGGCGTTCATTTGAATGAATCTGGAGCGATTGCATACTACTGTAAGTTTAGAAATTCGATTGATTAATGCAAAGAAAATGAATATGATGATATAAATATCTAAACAGTTATCCCTAGCTGATATAAATAAATAATTTGTGATGATCTTTTTCATCTGAAATTCATGTATATATGTCTATCTATGCATGTTATCAAATATAGATCTATTCTATTAATACTAATGAATGCTATTTTAATTAATAACAAATACAAGTGGCTTCGCATAAGGAAGGCACTCAACTATTAGGCAAAGATAAAAAGGAGACGTCACAAGTTATTCATTATGTTCTTTTTGCTGAAAATGAGATCGCACCTCATGTGAATACTTGGGTTAATCCTATTCTCAAAATTACTAATTATAATAAACCAGTAAGTGATTGATAAAATTCAATTATATATCATTATTTAGGTTTTGGTTATTAATATTATTTTGATTTAAGGCTCATTTGCAAGCTGTTGATAGTCTGAAAAAATCATTAGATGTATTGGAAAAGGTGTTGTTGAAAAAAACATACCTTGTGGGAGAACGTATAACGTTAGCAGATATCACCGTGGCCACTGCACTTTATCAAGGCTTCAAACACGTATTAGACGCAGAATTCCGCAAGAACTATAAGAATCTTACACGTTGGTATGTGACACTCGTTAATCAGCCTAGCTTCAAAAAAGTTTTGGGTGAAGTTTCTCTTGTGGAAGTTGCTGAAGTTTATACTCGTGAGTCTTAATATTCTAACTTTAAGACCATTATTGCATTGCATTTATTTAATCTGTTAAATGAAAAATTAATTGATTTTTTTCGCCTTAATTTTTATTTAAATCAGCTCCCAAAAAAGAGGAAAAAAAGAAGGAACCAAAAAAAGAGCAGCCAAAGAAAGAAGCTAAGCCTAAAGAAATAGATGAAGCGGAAGAAGATGACATAAAACCTGAACCTAAACCAAAGAGCAAATTAGATTCTCTTCCACCTAGTAAATTAAATCTTGAGGAATGGAAGCGCTTCTATTCTAATAATAATACTCGTCCGGATGCTATTAATTGGTTCTGGGAACATTATGACCCGGAAGGTTATTCCATCTGGCGTGTAGATTACAAGTATAACTCGGAGCTTCAAAAAATCTATCAAAGTTCAAATCTTATCGGTGGCTTTTATAATCGTCTAGAACGCGCTCGTAAATATGCTTTTGGTAGTTTGCTGGTTCTAGGCGAAGGTACATAAACATATTTAATCTATATAGGCTGCTATATAATGAGATTGTAATATATTATTTTTCTTTAATTTTGTATAGATAATAATAATGAAATTGCCGGTTATTTTGTAATCCGGGGTCAAGAAATACCAGAAGAAGGTACAAACAATTCTTTATTCATTTTTTAGTGTCATACATATTAATAACAATGTTTTATTTCTTCTTGATAGTATCTGATGCTGCTGACTTTGAGAGTTATAACTTCACAAAGGTTGATCATAATGATCCCGCTGTTCGTTCAAGTTTCGAGGATTATTTGGTAAGAATTATTTTGAATTTCTCTTATTTCTCTTTGGATTTTAAGGTTCAGGATAACATTCAAATCATTTGTCTTTACATACTAGGCTTGGGACGGTCATCTTGACGGCAAGAAATATGCAGATGGCAAAGTCTTCAAATAATTGATGAATATACAAATTGTGCGTGTCATGTGATACGTAACTCCTAATCAATAAAGTAATATTTGGGTTATTTATCAATAAGCGCTGTACTACCTACTATATACAGTGATGTTCTTGGCAATAAGAGTCTTATTTTTTGTTTTCTCCCGTTATATATTGTATAAAAACTTATGGAAATTAAAAAGATATATATTTTCTTTCTTTAAGACAAAGCAAACTATCTTTTTTTTAATTTAGAATATTTAAAGTTTTGAACAATTTCTTCAATCTTATACCATGAGTCAATACACCAGGGTGAGATTTAGAGGTTTAGAATTATATGAATAAAAGATCTCGAACATTGTACATAAATGATTGGAGTTTCAAAATTTTTTTTTTGATGTAGGTTCCTAGTCAAGAGGGGCAGGATGATGTTCAGGAAGTCGAGTTGTCCGCTCCGGCGCCAGAATACATAATAGAAAATGAAACAACACCTATGGTTGTCGAACAGCAACCGATTACTACAATCAGTAGCAGTTCTGCAAATAGTAATAGCAATAATAACTCTCAAATCGAAAATGAAAACGTTGATACTGTTAGAGTTTTGAAACTGTCTTCAAGCACCGATGGTGTTTGGTCTAATTTGACAGCTAAACCCGAGAAAGAAACTGAAAAAGAAGAGTTACCTCCGGTAAGTATAACGAGGGGGTGATAATTTGATATTTCTATTTTGAGAGGTATAAAAATAACTCTTGCCTACTAATTTGAAACCGGATTTTTTAATTAATTAAATTAACATTATATTTTTGCATAATAAAAAAGCCTTACGAGACTGCCGCTGCTGATGCAGCTCCACCTTATTGGGAAACTACTATTATTGCACCTGGAATGAGTGGCGATGAGCTTCTTGTTGAAGGACTTCCTGTAGGAAATGTGTTCAGTTTTGTTTGGAATATGCTCGGTAGGCAGATTTTAATTTTTTTTCATCTTATCTTTCATTTATTTTTAACGCTTGATCCTTATTAAAGTATCGATGAGCTTCCAATTTGTTGGCTTTTTGTTGACTTATCTTTTGCATACAAGTCATGCTGCCAAGGTAATTTAACGAAATTTAGAATTTTAATATTTAATAAAAGATCTAATTGAAAGAAATCATATATTTATATATAGAACGGCTCCCGAGCTGGTTTAGGTTTCACATTAGTTCAATATGGATTCTATCTTCGTGGTAGAGCATTACAAGAAGAAGGCTATCAATATTACGGTGAGGAAGATGAGGATAAAGAAATGCTTGCTAGAAGTGCATGGTTAAGGTTAGTCAGAATTATTAACTTTAAAAATAAATATTGTTATTAATCCGATAATTATTGCTACCATTTTTTAGTTATTTACTTATGTTTTTGGGTTGGTTTATTGTAATTCGGAGTTGCTCTGATTATATTCGAGTAAAGAGAATGGAGGCTGTTATGCGCACAACTCCCGAAGAAAATGTGTAATTCTTTATATTTTTATAATACACGCACACGTCCAATATACGTACTCGTATACAGAGAGACATTGAAGGATGGAACAAAGATTTTTATGCTCGGCTTAATTACAATATTTACGATTTGTTATATATATATATTTTTTCTTTTGTAAAACAGTTATTTTTCATTTACAGTGACTTTATCTCTCGTCTTAAATAGAGTACATAATATTACGAGACTAATAAAAAGGACGTATATTTTGCACATATTATATAATATACCTTAATCTAATCTTTGAAATTCAAATCTTAATTTTCATGTTTTTACAGTGAAGCCATTTCTTTAAGAAAAATTGTTCTAATCAGATTTAAAATGCAATACTTGGATAGTTATTGTTATACATTGTTATCAGAGAAAAAATTATAAGTTTATATTTAACAAAATCTTATTATCATTGCAAATCTTTTATTTTTATTATTTTTTTAAATTAATAAATAATATTAATTTTTTTAATTTTTTTAAATAAATATATAGTTTATAAATTAATGAAAATTTTTCTTAATATTAATATAATATTCAGATTATCTTTTATTATATATATATTATTCTGTAAAATATTCAGAGAACTATAAAATTTATTAATAAGAAATATAATAAAAACCTTTTTATATTAAAATTTTATTTTTAGAAATAAATATTTTTATTTTTGTATTAATAAGAATAATAATTTTTATATATAATTTTTTTTATTAAAAATAAATTTAAATATAAAAAGATTTTTTATTATAATTTATTAATAAATTCAGAAGTTATTTGAATTTTTTGTTAAAATTTTAATATTTATTTAAATAATTTAAATAATTAATTCTAATTCTAAAAATTATATATAAATATATAAAAAGAAAAATTAATTAATAAATTAAAAATAATATAAAAAAATCTTATTTTCAAAATATTTTTTTAGAAATATAAATATATTTATTTAATAAAAATTAGAAATTAATAATAATTTATATATATAAAATATAATAAATATTAAAAATAATTTCTTTATATTAAACTTTATAAATTTTTAATAAATATTTTATATTAAAAATAAATTTTTATTTTATTTTAATATAAAAATAAAATATATTAATTAAAAAATAAAAAATTTAAAATTATAATTTAAAATAAAAATTAAATTTAATAAATTCTAATTATATAAAATATTATTTTATAAAATAATAAAAGAAAAATTAATATAAAATTTTTAAATTTTTATAAAAAATTCAAAGAAAAATTCATTTAAATATATTATAGAATATCTTAAAAATAATAATTATTTAAGTAATTAAATTTTTTTAAAATAAAAATTATTCTTCAACTTAAGATATATGAAAAAAAATAATATTATTTAAACTTAAAATTATTATTTATCATCTAATCAAATAATTTAATATTAAAAATTCTAATAATGATAGTATTCATAAATCATAAGATTAATAATATTATTTTAAATTAAAAGATATATTTTCTAAACTAATATAATTAAAAATTAATAATATATAAAATATTAAATTTATAATTTATAATAGAATAAATAATATAAATTCATATTAAAAATTCAATTAAAATTTAAATAAATTTTATAAATAACTAAAGTTATTTACTATAAAGAAAACTTATTTATTATAAATAAAGATAATATAATTTAAAATATATTAAATAAGTATATTTATATATTATATTAAATTATATTATTAAAAATAATAAATATAATAATAATCTTAAAAAAGTTAAAATAATTATTAATTATAAAGTTAATTAGTAAATTAAAAAATATATATTAAATAATATTATAATATTATAATAAAAATATTAATTTAATTCTCTTACTATATAATAAATAATATATTTAATATTATTATAAATCATAAAGAATTTTTATAAACTTTTCAATTTTTTTTATATTATAAAGCAAAATTTTATATTTAACTTGAGAAGAAACTCTTGTAATTTAAATATTAAGTAGTTTAATAATAAGTTAATTAGCTTGATTATAAATTGATTTCTTTTTTCAAGTAGTTTTTTATATTCTATAATTAAAAATATATAATAGCTATCTTTATAAATAAAAAATACTTTATATATTATTAAGTATTTTATAATTAGTAATATTATTATAATTTATAATTACTTATTATTAATCTTTTTTAATTATTATTATAATACTTTTAATAATATTATAACTAATCATTTATTTTTGTGATGCAGTAGATACAACATAATATATAGTATAGTTACAATATATAGCGTAGCAATTACCAATTACTACTAAATTAGATAAACAAGAAATTTATATTAATTAATCTTATTTATAATTAATTCTATTTTTAATTTATATTAT
>CAJVPS010001105.1:0-17378 GCA_910591765.1 Ambispora leptoticha | reverse complement strand
GATATTAATCACCTTTATATCCCTCGACCAATTAGAATCTTATCTGCATTGACCAATCATAATCATAAAATTTTCACGTGATTTGCCTCCGCTTTAGACGTCCCCCTAATCAGGTGTAAATGCACATTCTTTTGAGGCTACAGCATGCTAATTATTCTGACAGATTCACTTTTCAGGCATTATTGAGATCTTGTGTTTGAGATAAATTTGCATTCCAACATTGAAATATTAGTAATATTTTGTAATTAGTCTAACCTTTTAATTCATATAAATATTCATATCGTCATACATGTAACTTTGTGCGTAATAAAATAAAGCATAACGATTACGTTTTGCATTCCACATTAACATTAATCATTTCATAATAAGGTTATTACGTGTAGAGCTTATTATAATGAAATGATTAGTATTATTTTTCTATTGAAAGTTATTAGACTCCAGCTTGTTATCTTTATACATTCTCTTTAAATGCACATTTTATCTTTATACATTCTCTTTAAATGCACATTTTGACAAATTACAGTCATCTCTCCCTAGATGCACACCACCCAGAACCATAAAACTAATTTATCAAAATGTGCATTTAAAGAGAATGTGCATTTAGAGAGAGTAAATTTATAAGAGTCTTATAAGTTTGGGACTGAATTAGGGTGTGCATTTAAAGAAAGTATGTGCGCATTTATGAAATGTACATTTGGGGGGTTTGACTGTATGTAGATTACGAATGTAGGATAATAGTATTAGTATGGCACGAGACATATAAAACGTTGTTCTCGTAGAAATCTTAGAAAGAGAAACCATTGACTTAATTCACAAACTAACTATATTGTTTAAAATGCCCAATTCATTTGTTACAGCAAGTACAAGTAGTGCGCTGGAAGGGATAACAGTCGTTGCTGGAAGTGCAGGAAAAGTCACAAATTTTGCAGCATTTGCTCCATTGATCACCGATGTATCGAAATTAGTTGAAGAAACCGTAAATCTCTACCAAACTGCCGAACACAATAAACGTGTTTGTGGTGTACTATTGGATCGTATGATTGCGGCAGAAGCTGCCGTGAAGAATCTCAAAATACATCAAAGTGAATATCTTGAATTCTTTAAAAACATTAATAATTTTATAACTTTTCAGAAGCTTAAAAATACGATCGAAGGAACCAAACGATTTATTTCAGAAATTTCACAAATGAAGGGTCTAAGGAAATTTACGACTGGCGTATCACAAACTAATCAGATCAAAAGAAAGTTTGAAGAATTGACGTTAGAATTTGATGGGCTTATGGCACAATTGCATTTTACTATCACTATTGATGCCAGGTCACAACAGCGAAAAGATCATGAAGTAATTGAACAAGACATGGAGGATTTAAAGAATGCATGTATCAATTGATTAATAATTATTATTTATTGAATTTTCAATAATACTTATTAAAGACTACATTTATTTCATAGTACCTTGATACAATTAATGGTGGTATTGTAACTCATCATGATGAAATTTCATTTGACATCGAAGGAATACAAGCACTAAATTCACTTTATCAAAGGCAACAAAAACAACAAGCCATAAACATGCAACAAATAAATGTATTAGAAATTATTGGAGATAAGCCATTGGATATTAATAAATTTTTTCCAGCAAGAGAAGAAAATAATGAAGGAAAAGTGCAAAAACGCAGAAGAAAATTAGATAATAAAGATGTGGCATTCAAAATGGTGGCCTTGGTGGAGGAGCCGGAATCAAATATTCAAGTAACAATTCTAAAGAAACTATGCAAATCCCCAAATATCATTCAATTCTATGGCTTGGCAAATGAAGGCACTAAAAAGTATTTAGTCACTGAATGGGCGCAATATGGAAATCTTCGAGAATTCTATACGCAACACCCTAATTTGTTTGATTGGAAAAGAAAGATTGAATTTGCCCTGGATATTTGTCGTGGATTATCTTATCTTCAAGCAGTCGACATTATTCATCATGACATCCGAAGTGAAAATATTTTCATTTGCGATGGTTATAAAGCAAAAATCGGAAATTTTCGTCTCTCGAGAGGGCTTAGTGAAGCCACAAGAAATATTAGAGCAAATGTTGATAGTGTACGTTATATGGCGCCTGAGAAATTAAGTAATCGAAAATATTATTATGAATCTAAGTGTGAGATTTACAGGTATTTGTCTTTATTTTTTTTTATTATAAATTATCCTTTATACAGTATGTTAAGATTTTTCTCATATCATAATCGTTAGCTTTGGGATATTACTGTGGGAAATAGCAGAAGCAAAAAGACCTCATGAAGATATTCTGTATGATATTGTCAAAATACGTCAGAGGGTAGTTAATGACAAATATTGAGAACCCTTCTCTAATCCAAATATACCACGTGAATATAAACAAATAGTAAACAAAGGTTTGCTTATTATATTTATGTTTTATTCATTAAGTTTAGAAACAATAATTCATATTAATCGAGAATTCTATTAGTTGTCCACGACGAACCCATCATGCGACCTTCAATAACTGATCTCTTTAAAACGCTTTATCCTATTTGGTTAAAAACACAGACACCTCCGTCACCTAAGATAAGGCATGCTAATGTAGAAAGTCATCAAACTCAACAAGATGACGACCAGCAAGACGAAGATGAACCCAAATTTCCAGAAGAATTAGTAATTGTAACCCCTAAGATACCATTATCTGATGCTATCAAAGAACACAAAAAGAAAAACAAACAGCTTGCATGGACAACATTTAATGAATATAAGGCCATTGGAGATCCCCTTGGAAAATATTGGGTCGGATACTACCTTTACTACAACATTCTTGAATGGTCCGAAGCAGAAAAATCTAAAGAACAGCGATTACGTGAGGCAGCAAACTTATTCAAACAGGCAGCAAATGACTGTGAAATCCCGGAAGCTGAACTTCGATATGGTTATTGTCTATGGAATGGAGATGGCGTTGAAAAAGATGTTTCACATGCATTGAATTATTTCATTCGGTCGGCTGATCATGGGAATGTCATTGCGTTGGGAATTCATACTATAATGGATTAGGAACGAAAAAAGATCAGAAGAAAGGAGAAGAATATTTGAAATTAGCCGCATATCATGGACATCAAGAATCTACGAAAATATGCAAAACGAATGGTATTGAATTGTAAATCATCAATTATTCTATTTATCTGTTGCTGTCGCAACGCGAAATCTCGTGATTGCAAAATTCTGAGATGATCTTAATTTTGTATGTAGTACCTACTGTATAATGTGTTATGAAATAATTATTCCCCCTATCGCTATTGCTATCTGAGCAAAATTCTAACAAAAATTTGTACCTTGTAACATCAAATTATACTTTGTGATATCAATTCAACACTAATAATAAGAATTTACTTTGCACTTCTAAGAATGTGATTATCATTAGAAATTAATACAAACGTTCATATCATACGTTTTTCTATGGATTTTTACTAGATTCATATCAACTTTTTTGCATCCTCATAATAATTCTTATTCTTATAGTTACATACGATTTTATGATATATTAGATTTCTAAAATTCTTACAAAACTCATACTTTGTACGTTAATGTTCTTATATATAATTTCCATAAATAAAACTCAATGAAATCTATCTTTTACTTGCTGATGAATTAAATAGTTTTTTTGAGTTCAAAAATTGAAGTTTATGAGCTCATTAGTCAAAATTTCACAAAGCTACAAATAGAAATCTAACAGAAATTCTTCTTTCAGATAAGTGTTTGAAAATCATTAGCAAGCATGAGCCAGATTGAAAATATTAAAGAGTATTTGAAAACTGGAATATGACATTGAATTTACGAAAAGATACTAAAGAAAAAAGTGCATGCATGAAAAATAAAAATTAATAGTTGCTTCCAACAAAAGTTATATAAAATATAACTACACTTATAGATTTTTTTAAGAAGAATGGCATTCCTATTTAAAATTATAGTTTCATTAATAACTACGTGAAATAATTATAAATTAAATAAGAAACAAAATATCAATCATCAAAGATATCAAGATAATATTAGAATATATTATAAGAATATTATAATATCAAAAGACATTAAAATAATATTAAAAGAGATCAGAACAGTATTAAAAGTTTGAAATATATTAAAATTGTATTAATAAAAAATAACTTATAAATATTAAAAATATAAAATTATTAAAATATAAAATGATAACTAAATATAATATTTTGATATACTAAATTATAAAATATGTAAAAGATAAAAGATAAAAATATAATTGTATAAATGATAGTATAATAAAAACAAAAATTAAAATTATATAATTTTATATAATTTTACAAATTATAAAATTATAATTTTTCTATTACTACTATAATAATATATAATATAAAAATGAGATATAATATATAATATATATTATATATTAAAATTTTTTGATTAATATTATTAATAAAAAAAGAAATAATAAATTTATAAAATATAATTTATTATTTATTATTTTACTTTATTTTAATTAAATAATATCATTATTATTTATTAAAATTAATTAATATACTATTTTAATTAATATAAATATAGCTATATAAAAGATAAAGGGAATTTATAATAAAAAAATATTATAATAAAAGATATTATAATTATAAATTACTTTCTTATAAATATATTCTTTTATTATAATATCTAAATATAATATATATATATTAATATTAAAATTTTATAAGATATTCAGATATTTATTATTATAAATACAGTTATAAATATTTTTTATAATGATATTTTTTTATTATAAATATTAATATTAATAAATATTAATAAATATTAATAGATATTAATAAGTATTAATATATATTAAAAAATATTTTATTAAAATAATACAATTAATTTTAATTATTTAAATAATAAATATTTTTATTTTTATAAAATTAATTTAATTTATCTTTTAAAAAAATATTATTTTAAATTAATTATTTCTTTATTAATATTTTTTGAATTAATTATTACTTTTTTATTAGTATTATCTTAGTTATTTTTTAATTAATTATTATTTTTTTTATTAATTTTATTTCAATTATTTTCTAATTAATTATTACTTTTCTTATTAGTATTATTTAAATTACTATTGTAAATATAAGAATTTAAGATTAAAAGTAATAATTCAGATTATAATTAAAAATCATATATTTTTTTTATTTATTACATAAATTTGAAATTTTACAATATTTAAATAATTTTATAATAATTTTGAATCAATATTATTCTAATTATATTTAATTTATTATATAATTATATTATATATAGATTTTTAAATATGTCTAATTAAGATTACTTGTCAAAATTATTTTAAAAAATATTAAAATTCAGAAATTATATTAAATTATATATTAATAATTAATTAGTATTTGATATTTACCAGATTTATTATATTACTATATTTAAAAATATCAAAAGAATACTTATAAAGATTTCTAAAGATCAATAACAAAGATAATAATGATAAAACTTAAGATATAATCTAATAATAATAATATAAATATAATTATAGCTAAATAAAAATTAATATAAAATAATTGAATTTAGTTTCTATTAATCAACTTCAATAATATCAATTAAACTTAATTTCTATCAATAATAATAATGAATTTAAATTATTTATAATATTTTTTATTGCTTATACAGATAATAAGATTTAAAGTTTAATAAGATTTAAAGTTTAACAAGTAAAGATAAGTATTATTTATTTTATTTAATCAAGTATATTTTCTATTACAAAAAAACTCTTTTTTTATATATTTTTTTCTTTTTCTTTTCATATTATTCTAAATTTCTATGATTATTATATTTATTACAAATTATATAGTTTTAAATTCATGAGAAATTACAAGTAAAAATTTATAATTATACAAAAGAAATACTAAAAATATATGTATGAAAATATAAGAAAAAATATATATATATTAGTATATATTGAAAAATTTAAATCTTATAAAAAAAGATTGTATAAGTATATATATAATATATATATGATATAATTAATATAATTATTTTTGGTTAAAAATAATATTTTATTAATTTTAAAAATTATAAAAGTTTATAAAATTAAAATTAAATATTACTTTAGTAATCTTATATTTCAAATATCAAATAAGTACTTATTATTTTTTCAATCTATTTGTAATACATATATAATTATTATAAAAAGTAATATTTAATTTTTTTAAAAAATAAAATTTCAGATTTATTTTATTTTTGTCTTATGAATATAAAAATATTTTTTTATTGCTAGCTAATATATTATTAATTCTTTATATAACTCTAATATTACTTTGATTTCTCAAGATATTAAGTTTATAACCTTCTAAAAAGCTAACACATCAAATTTTCTTCAGAGTAGTCTTGAGTTTTTTTGTGATTCTTGAAAAGCTTATACACTTTAAAATATTATTCTCCAATAATTTGGAAACATTTCTATAAAGTTTGGATTATAAGAATATAATATCTATTGATTTTTTTATTTGATTCTATTTATAACTTCTTTCTTTATTGTCAATCAAGTTTTATTTTTTTGAAATATCATGTTCTCTCAAATCAATAAACAAATTATATTATAAAAAGAGATCAAATTATCTTAGAAAATCTTCAGATAAGTTTTTGCAAGAATTTTTTATTATCAGTATTATGAAATAACTTGTGATTTCTTTTTTTACTTCTTGTATATATATATTTTTTTTCTTGATTTTTAAAAGCCTACGATCTTCCAGATAGTGATAAATTTTGTTTTTCCTATCTCTTTTATACTTGACAAGAGACTATTATACTATAATCGGGTTACAACACATTTTTCTTGATTTGAGAGAACATAATATCCAAAAAAAAAATAAAACTTGATCTACATTCGGGAAAAAAAATGAAATAAATTCAAATAGAGTAAATCAGTGCCAAGCAAGCTGCAATAAACAAATTATATTATAAAAAGGGATCAAATTATCTTAGAGAATCTTCAGATAAGTTTTTGCACAGATTTTTTATTATTAATATCATGAAATGGCTTGGGATATCTTTTTTAGTTTCTTGCGTATATGCATTTTTCTTGATCATTATGAGCTTATGGTCTCTCAGACAGTGGTAAATTTTTGTTTTTCCTGTACATTTTATACTTGGCAAGAGACCATTATACTCTTACTGGATTCCGTCACATTTTTCTTGCAACTTGCTTGACACTCATAACTTCATAAAAATCACTATTTTATCCTTGTCAAAGATGGCCTACTGGTAAGACAGGTATCATATTTACACCTAAAAAAATTTCACCCAGTGTATGTTTAAAAGTAAAAAAAGTAAAAGAAGAAAATAATAAAAAAAAATTAGTAACAACAAATAACAAAAAATGGAAAAACGCGACGCATATGTTGTTACAAATGCAAATCGGGTACATGTATTACATATGCAACATTGATCATAAGTGATCAGTGCAGCACGTGTTTGGATAAATCACATGTACGGACAATTTCTTGCATACTGGGTACAGTCCCCAGTCTCACAAAAATACCACCATTTGATTCGTCTAGGCATGAAGAATCGAATGGCTGAGGTTTCAATCGTTAGGTATCGAGATATTGCACTGCGTCATAATATTTCTTTTTACCTTACTACTTATTTTATAATCAATTCCGTAATTTTAATTATATGTTTCTGAGAAAAATATATCATCATTAATTAAGGATATACTAATGAAATAATTATAAATTATGTTACATTTAGTTGCAATAATTTATAGTTTTGCGTTATAATATTCCTCTCGCCAAAATTCAAATTGTAGAACTGATAGCACTAATTGAAATCGCCAAATTAATCTGGGTCGTTAGCTCGCTTCTTTAGTAAACCAAGTGATCACTGAATCGAGCAATGAATTTTTTAATCGTGCAGAAAGTTCACCTTAATGAAAAAATAGTATGAATATCACTGGTTTAAAAGTGTCAGTTTATATATATCAAACGAGTTGGTATTTTTTCCTTTGATAATGGAAGATAAATTCCAATTTTAGACATTGTGCATTATAAAAATTTTATAACACATTACAAATTTTATTTCGTTCCGTTCCTTATATAGTTAGTCTGTGAATATACATATGATTTTCTAAAGCTTGCTTCATTATTTTTGATAATATGCGCGTTTTTGATGAATTATAATTTGTATGTCAATCAATGTAAGGATTATTAATGATAATAATAAATAATAACCAACGCTCATGTAGAGAAATGAAGCCGCAAACAATACATGTACTTTTGTTAAAATAAACAGTTTCTGAGTGCATTATAGAGTATCATAGAAAAAAGTACATGTAGTTATTCTTACAATCAAGTTACTTGTATTTTAACAAAAAACCGATCCGATCTGTAATATTTAACTCCAAAATCATATCGAAGCACGAATTGTTTTCCTCAATGGAAATATAATTCAACCAATGACTATCACCTGATGTTGACCGTGTAGTTGTCGTGGAACAATGATTCAAAAGATTTATGTTCGAGGAACACTGCCAATTATTTATTAAAATTAAGAAAGCAATCAAAACCAACCGGATATAATGAACCTTTTATAGTGTACACTTTAATTCATTATAGTCTACATATTAATCATATTAAATTTGTTTTAACTAATAGAATCGCTGACTTTATGAAATATCCTTTGATCATTATTATAACAATCCAATATTCAGTCGAATTATTGCCTGCATTATGTAACCTTCTTGCCTTTCTATATGAATTGAATTTTTTTTTCATGCTTATATAATATTTTCCAGAAACGAACGAACACTGTTTCATCAAATACTATAAATTTTTCAAATATTAATTAGATAATGAAGAAGAAAAGCATATAAAAAGGTAAAGTTTAATGGTGTATTATTTATATAGAGTTGACATAACGATAAATTCAGCAATGAATTTAAATTTCTATTATTACTTGTTGATCCATAATTACATGTGGGAATGAAACTTAAATAATTAAAAATTATAATTTCTCTTAACATATTCGTTTACAACATAAAAATTAACCTCTTAAGAATTAAGGTGATCTAAAAGTAGCTCGAAATTAATATGGCTAATATCTTCCAACCTAACAAGAAGTTCAGCATGTTCCACTCCCTTTATCACTTCATTCACCAAATCTTCGGGTATATACTCAAATGTTTCATCAATAGAACGGATCACATATTGCTTTCCCATTGGTGGTATTGTTTTATTAGTGGCGAATGCAATTAATGATGCAAAGTTTGTGTTCGCACCAATGGCAACGTTTTTTTTATATATTTGTATCTTGATCTGGATCTTATCGTCACTGACTTTAAGCTTGTTTCTAAATAAGGATATAAGTATGACTATAAATAAAAATAAATCGGCAATATTCAGATGATCAATTTACCTGCATTATGTAAAATTCTTGGTTTTCTATATATCATCAATTGAACTTCCTTAATATTATCATGAAATTCTTTCCAGAAACGATTGAATGCTAATTCATCGCTTAACCCGTAATGCTGTGAATTATTCAAATCACCAACTCGATAATGGAGGAGAGAAGTATCAACAGGATCCCATCGTGAAGGCAAGTTTAATGATGCAATAATCGTATAGAGTTGGCGTAAATTCTGTAATGGATCGGTAGAATTTAAATTGCTAAGCGACACATTTACTTGTTGATCCATCATTACGTGTGGAATGGATGTGACGTCGAAACAGACTAATGCAATTGTTTTTAATTGTTCTAAATTTTTTAATTTTATTAAATTAGTACTTAGTTCATAAAACAAAGAACTTGATTAATTAATTACCGACCATTACGAGAAGTAAAATGATTTTGAATTTGATATTCGCCACCATGAATTATTTGTCTTGCTACGCTGTTGTTGTTATTATAAACATCCATTCCTACTAGCATATTTGTTAAATCTACAGTAGGTGCCAAATTACTAGAAGTGGCACTAGATACATCTACAACTCTCATGTAGTCACTGGGATTGGTAGATGTAAACGTGACTTGTGGTTGATGATGAAAGATTAAATTTTTTCGAGTTTCCTCATAAACCTTTAGTTCGTTCAAAGCTTTCTTAATTATAGGACCAAATATCTGACCTTGCCAGCCAAATCCTAACGCGATGTTATAAGCTTGTATGTGTTGAAGATATTGTTCAAGTGATCCTGCTTTTATTAATGCTTTTCTTTTTACGTCAATATATTCTTGAAGTGATTCTTTTGTAATTGGAAAATAAGTTCTCGATTCACCAGGATATAAATTTTTAAGTACATTTATAAAATTAGTTACGCCGATCCTTGACGCTCTTGTATCTATACTTGGTGAATATTTGGTTTGTCGAATATTATTATTATTGTTATTATCGACTGGATCAGAGGATGAACATGGCGGAAAATTTTCTGTTGTTTCAACGTTATATAACTGATGTTGGCGAATTGGCGGCATATCACGCGTTTGTTCGTATTCTTTAAAGTGAAAACAAATAATTCTTTTGATAATGACTGCTTCAAAGCGGGGTCAAAAAAGGCTCTTTATTCTTATATATCTGTTTACAATTTATATACAGTATTGTAATAATATATATTGTTGCCGATTATATACGCATATTTTTGGAGGGAAATAAAGTTGCACTGGTATTTATACTATTCATTATATTTTTAGGTAATTTATTAGCCGCATATTGAACGATTAATTGTGCTACTTACATTTAATGATGAATTGTTCTACTTCATTTCTATAACAAGTAGCTTTACATTTAACGATGAATTGTGCTACTTCATTTTTATAAAAAGTAACCTTCCATTTAACATTTAATAAAGTATGTTTTGCTGATATTGAAAACCATTAACAACTCAACTTTGGCGCCTTATATTTTTAGGTAATTTATTTTTAATTATATGTAAAATGAAATTTGTATAACGAGTATTACTATTATTTATGAAAATGAATTATCGTTAAAATATCTTACGGCTCATCATGTAAAGACGAATCTAAAATTCAATATCTTTTACGGAGATACGTATTTTCATACGAATATACAAACTTACTATGAATTATATTAAAATGCGCAAAGAGCAGGAGCCTATTGATTATATACTGTAGTTAGTAACATTAGTGTAGTTAAATTTGGTAAATCAAATACTCTTATTTACAAAATCTCATAATGCAAAAAAAAGTAAAAATAATAATGTTTTTGTTATAATACTAAAATAAATGCTGTATAATTTATTATAATTCTTTATTCGAAAGCAAATTTGTTATTATTACAGAAAAACTTATCATTGAAAGGCAATACATGTACTATTCTTTACACTTGATTTTAAAAAGTCAAAGAACATCCATGCTATTTTCAGGAGATAATATTAAAAATAAAAAAATCCCATGTGTGTTAGAATAAATATTGTTATTGGTTCCTATAAAAAACAAATACACTGCGTATTCGCACTTTTCAACTTTGGTGATCAATTTTTCATGCAGCATTTAGGCATACGATGCGTGCTAAAAAATGTTCCTTTCGTTTTGGAAATGTTGATGAACTGCGTACAAATTCTTGTTTTCCATGTTAGAACAGTGACAGAAGCTAATTGGCCTATACGGAATCTGTTGTATTTCCGCGCTTTTACATACTAGACGTCATGCTGCATACTTGCCTTTTTTATACGAAAGTAATATCTTTAAATTAATCACGAAAATATTTATTTCTCTGAAATCTTATGATAAATGTAAATTGATCGGTTAAAACAAATTACTTAATACACAAATACTGTTTTCCAAGGTAATTTTTGAGATACTAATGATCATTTACAAAAATATAAATTTGGAATATTTACAAATAAATGTTTAGTGTTTCAAAAAAATTATTAAGAAATCTGCCTTTAGTCATTATTTAAAGTTGTCCAGCCGATATAATTATAGTTATTATCAAAAAATAAAAATGAATGAATAAACAAAATTTAATTATCAATGTTTAAAAACAAAATAATTAAATTGATAATGAATAAAATCAGAATAAATATTAATATTTATCAATATAAAGCTTTATGTTTTTTAATAAATTTAACCTTCATTACTTTCAGCCAGAACTTTAGAATCGCTTGGATGGAAAGGGTCTTTGTTACTTGTTTTGCCACGATACAGTTGTGATTGGGCAGAATTAATAATCTTTGGTCTGTGACAAGTGTTGGGAGGGAGAGATTAGACTGTTTATCATTCTGTGTATGCGTTTCAAAGAGAAAATAAAAGTGAATGATACGGTTAAGTGTGTGGGAATTGGGAGAGTTTCGAGATTATTTGCGACATGGGAATTTGTAAGGAAAAAATAAAATTTTAACTAGATTAAAAGTTTTTTTTAGATAAATTATATTATTATTTATATTATATTATAAGTTATATTTAAATATCAAATTATAAGAATAAGAATTGATGTATCGATAGATTATTTTGAAAAAAAGTTTAAGAGAGAGAAAAGGGGAATTACGTATATTAACTAATAATTGCTTTAATTCTTTAACCAATGCTTTTTCTAGCTAAAAGCCTTAAACTCGTATTAATCAAATTAATCAATTAATTCACTGATGTATTTGTCTTTTCTGGCATAAAGAACTTTTAACACAAAGAACCTAAGCAATCTATAATGATTATAATTACGAAGGGGATTTAACAAGTGGTTTATTACTTGGAGAAATATTTGCACGCAAGATTATTTCTACCGTTAATAAAAGGCCCGAGAAACATTCCTTATATACATTTTTTGTTAGCTTTTCTATTTATCGTTACAATTCTTATTACATTGTTAGAGCGCAACAGTTAAAAAAATAAAATAAACAATAGAGTATAACTAGAAAGAATCGTAACGAACATAGTGCTGAAGGATATGTGCAATTATGCTCAAATATGCGGACGATTATACTGAAAAATGTATATAATTGTGCAGACGATCGTGCTGAAAAACGGTTGTTGTGCTATGTTATTAGACAGGTTAACCCATTGTGCTGAGAACATGTGAGATTTCGTAATCCGTTTGTGTAAGAGAATACAGCAGAAAGTGGATCATAACATAATTTCGGGATTTGGGGAATTAAGCGAATTTAGCAATGTTACGGTAACAGTTTGTTTTTTCCATGTCTTTTTTTGCATTATTATGTTATGCTTTACCAGATGTTACAACGTAATTGGTGCATTACCACTGTTTGTGATATAAATTTCGCATATTTCATACTGGTGTAACTTAAACGTTAATTATAAAGCCTCATAATAATATTGATATTGGATTGTTTTTGATTTATACATAAAAAATAATACATGTATATGTACATGTACATGTATGATGTTATTTTCTTCACTCAAAGTATAGATACATATACATGTATTAGCATGAATACACATCTTTAAATAATAAATGAAGTAGTACATACATGTAGTTGTAATAAAAAAAATAATGTTGTTCATGTCTAATGATAAGAGGCACGACATATCTAAAGATGAAATGGATATGCCGTACCTCTTATCATTAGACATGAACAATATTATTTTTTTAATTCTGCACCTACTGTATTTGTTACCTAAAAGTTTTAATTAAAATCGCGCCGGAAAAAGGGGGACGTAGTAACTTCTATAATCCATTCAGTAAAAGTGTGCCAATTTTTGTCAATCACTAATACGTAAAAGTCTATCTGTATGAAAAAGGGATTGTCAGTAAGAACAGAAGCTTTTATCATTGATTGACTTCGCCGTCACTAATAAAACAATAATACCGCCGGGAAATAATTTGTGGTTCGAGTATATACCTGAAGATTTGTAGAATAAAATGATAACATGAATGAAACTTCTTGTTACGTTGTAAGATGTTGGTCTTATTGATTTGATCGCTTTTTAAGCAATTTCCTGAACAAAAGAACTTGTTGTGTGTATGTTATTGATACTCTTCGTATAATGTATTCTTTATTAAATCTAATATTTTATATTCTCCACTTTGTTACAAAGGGGAAAATAAATGTATAATACTAGCTTTTTTCAAAATTTCTATAACTTTTTACTTCATATAATTAACTTTAAAACATGTTTTATATCAGTTTTTTGTATGCTAAATATTAATGCTATACATTTCAACAATTATATTAATAAGGAAAAGATAAATAGAATCATTAAACTTACTGTTGGTAATACATGAATATCGATTACAATATAAGACCTTTAGCTCAGCAATAATTCATCTACATATTTTATAGTTTGTTGATATATTAAAAATCATTCGAAATAAAATAAATGTCTCATTACTAGAGATGCGCCTATGCGCATTATGCGCATAGTTACTAACCGATATCGTAAATGCCCATACACAATTTATGCATATGGTTAAGTTCATAAATCATCACCAATTAAGGCATTAAATAATGATAAACCAACGCATTTTCAAAGCTCATACCAAAAAATTATTAACTTCAATTGAGGCATTTGGACATATGCGCAGATGTGACTTACACCAAATTACTGAATTATTGCATTGATATTTGGGATTTTCACAGTATTATCATTGTATCAGTATGTTCTGTATAAATGTTTGAAAATCTAGAAATTGCTAATACAAATTCACTCAAAACTTTCTTATTTTATGAATGGTATGAAGCTTTAGAAAATTTAGAAGGTAAGTTATTAAAATATTATAATATATGAAAATTCATATTAATTAATACTTATATTTATAATTGTATTAGCTATTTCAAATTCATCAATAGCAATACAAATGGATTAAATATTAACTGCAAGATGAGAAAAAATTTATAATCCAATTATACTGTTTGCACATTTATTGGATCCATGCTTTTTTGGAAGATAATTACCAAATGATGGCATGAATGAAATCTTAACTTTTATTAATAATTATTATCCTGATAATAAAATTATTATTGGAAGTCAACTTATGCAATACAAAGCAAAATCAGATCTTTTAATAATACATTAGCATGGGAGTGCATTGATAATGTTGATTCAATTACTTGGTGGATTGAAAATTTTGCACAAGCAGTGCCTGAATTAACACAATTAGCACAACATGTCTTAACAATTCCAACATCATCTGCAGCTTCTGAATGTAACTGGTCAGCTTTTGCAAATATTTATAACAAAAAAAGAAATTGGTTAAGTAATAAGCATGTTTTTAAATTAGTTATATTTATAGTAAATTATAAATTACAAACTCCTCCAGATAATCAAAAAAATTGTCAAAAAAAGTATTAATGATGAAATAAGTGTCAATCAATATTATGCTGGTAATGAGAGTGATGAAAATGAATATCAGGATAATAACGAAAGTGAATATCAGGATGGTAATGATAATGAACAATTTAATATATCAGATAATAGTGATGATATGTTAGAAACATCAAGCGATAGTGATAATTATTGATAAATGTATATAATAATTATAAAAAATAAATCATCATTAGTTTTTATGAATTCGTGTCGCGTATTTGATTACTATATATGTACATGTAGACCATTATGCGTATTGCATGTATATACTATTCGTACTATGCGCATAGTACGCATAGTAATGCGCATTTGCCCATCTCTACTCATTACGGGAATGAGCGTTAACGTTAATACATGTATTAATCATATTTATTTATCGTTATATCAACAACAAATAATGCCACTTCTGAATAATTCATGATTTAATATTTTTGCCGTCGCAACGCAATATCTCGTGATCACGAATATTTCGAACTAACACCCATTCTCTTAGATCCTGCATAACGAAACCCCGAAGCGTGTATACACAGATCCCAGAAATTCCTACAAAGATTCCTACCATGTAACGCATCCCAAAGATTCTACCAAAATTCCTACTTCGTAACATCAACATTAATGTGATCTCAAAAATTTCTTACCTTGTAGTATTAACATTAACGCCGTTTACCTAAAAGTAAGGAATAATTCACCAAAAATTCTTCCTTACGCGCCCCAAGATGTTCTTCGTAGAATTCCATCCAATCATCTTTATTTTGTCCGTATTGCGTGATATATAATACTTTTAACATGAATAATAACAAATAACACTTTGTAACCACTTTTACATAAACATTTTAGTTAATTTTTATTATTATAGTATAACAAACCATACTTTAGATAACTAAGCAAAAAAATAGTTAGTAATAACAAAATTTGTATATATAGGATAGCTATCGAGATGATGTAAAGGAGGTCTGAAGAAAAATTAATATTAAATTTAATTTTGAAACTTACCTTTGTCTTCGGCTTTTATTTCTTTTGTGCCAGAATGAAATCTATAGCTTTGATTCCAATTGTGCTTAACAAAAGAAAGGCTTTGCTGCTTTGGCCATACAAAATTGATTAATTATGTTTAATTTCTGTTGGATATTGGATATGGATATTGATTCCATTATTTTGATATTGACGCTATTATTTTGATATTGATATTATTAATTTTTATTATATCTTTGAATTTCGAACTTTATTCTTAGACTTGATGTGTAGTGTTACCGTTATTACAATATGTTTCTTTACTTTTTACGTGAGAATAGTACAATAGAAATCTTGTAGTTCCATCTCGGTTGCTTTATTATTTTACCTGTCTTGCAATGACTATGGAGATAGGCTAACAAATTACTTTTCAATCTGATGCGTAATGACATGTTCTATAAAGATGTTCTATTTCTTGATTATGTAAGGATTGTAAAATCTGTATGTTTACGATTCATTCAAAAAGTTCTTTTACAAATGTTTCATCACATGCTTGTATAATGCATATACAGTAATCATTGCTAATACATGTACAGTATGTACATATACATGTAGAAGTACAAGGCTTATTATTGATACATCAAAAATATACATGTATATGTATAACAAATCAAGTATATTTTCGTGGAAAACAAAGCTAAATTTCCGATATTCATCCTGACAATAATAGAATTTCATAAAAAAATTTCAAATACATGCACATATATTTTTATACCGAATAAATAGTGCATGAATAGAGCTTTGCACAAAAAATGTGGTATATTGCATGCATAAACAATGAAATGACAGCAATTTTGAAAAACGAATGATTTTTAAAAATTATATCAATGATGTACAGTGGCGACCAAAAATAATGACTCGGGGGCTAAATTTATTAATAAAACGTAGTGAAAATTGAAATTTCTTTTTATATTAAAATTTATTTATTTTTATATTAAAATAAAGCTTATCAGTTGTAGTTTAACTTACATTTTTTTCAGATTTTTTAGATTTTTTCTGAAAGAGTTGTTCTACTTGTAAAGTTAGTGCAAAAATTTTTACTAATTAAAAATGAAATTTAATTAATAAAAATTTTTGCACTAACTTTACAA
>CAJVPS010001104.1:0-17390 GCA_910591765.1 Ambispora leptoticha | reverse complement strand
ATAAAAAAATTATAAAAATTAGTTAAAATTTGAATAATTTTTATTAGAAGTAATTATTAATTTTTATATTAATATATTAATCTTGTAATAATCCATAATATATTATATATAAATAATTTTTATTAGTTTAATATTAGATTTAAGCCTCTAAAAAAATTAATTATACTTAATCATTTTAAGAAATATTTACTTATTTAATATTTATATTTAACTTTTAAGAAATAATAAAAATTATATATATTTATTATATTATTAATTATATTATATATTATTACTTAATATTTATTATATTATTAATTATATTATATAATATACTATATTATATTATATATATAAAATTAAAATAAATTTGTATAATAGTAAGTTAAGATTTTTTCACTATATAATATAAAAAAATTCTTTAATAAGTTTTTTATGATAACTTATTAGTTCTAGAAAAAAGTAAAATTCTAAATATTAGTAAATACTAAAGATAGCTCCTCAATTATTGCAATGTAGTGACAAATAAAGCATCACCTAATTGTAACTAGTTGCAAATTATAGAATTTTGAAGTTGCAACATATTGTAACAGCTGACAAATAAGCATCACATACTTACTACATCATCTTTATTAAATACTAATTTAATTTTTAATTATAATAATTTTTCTTTAATAACTAAAATTTTATTTGGTAATATAAAATAATTAAAATATTTTATATATTATTAAATTTTTTTTTACTTAATATATAATTTATATTTATATAAAATATCAAGATATTATTTAAGTATATAATTATAAATTTATTTAAATAATTATAAAATATATTATTTATTAAGATTATAAAATAATAAATATATTTATAAATTTAAGAAATAAGATTAAAAATTTATAATTATAATAAATTCTAAAAGAAATTTTATAAATATTTTTTTTTAATAAATATTTAATTATATTTATAAATCTAAGTTTGAAAAGTATTTTGACTAGTTAATCTATTTTATTACTTGCTTTAAAGATAATAATTTACTAAAATTTCTAATTATTAGTAAGAATAACTATATAATAACTCTCTTTATAATATATCTTCTTTATAATAAAAACTAATTAAACTCATAATATAGTGAATAATATCCAAAATATCCTTTAAAAATTCATTTGATATAGTAAATTTACTAATAAACTCTTAATATAGTGGAATTTTGAAAATTTTTTATTATTAAATTTTTTTATTACATTATAAAGAGAGTTATTATATATAAATTATAAAGTTATTACTAGCTATATAAAAATAAACTGTCTTTTTGTCAATTATTTCAATAGTTAGATAGTTTATTATATTAAATTATATAGGAGTTTTATTCATATTTGCAATATAATTGAGTGAAAAGTTAATGTATTAATATAAATAGATTATATATTGAAAATCTATCAAGATCTTAGATAATTTTTGTTTTACAATAAGATCATAACAATATAAAAAATATTTGAGCCATGTTGAGAAAGCTTTGAAATAAATTTTTCATGAAATTGTCAGTGATAGCAACAGTTTCAGTGACAAGTTTTGACATTTCAAGTTTGAGATTGTTTATATTTAATAGCCAAAGCAGTCTCATGCATTTCAAGAAACCAAGTAAAAAGTTGTTCTTCTATAGGGAAAAATTCCTTTCTACCAACACCAACATGACAAGACTTACGGTTTTTGAGGTCGTCAAGTTGATTTTTAAGATTTTCACTCATTAATAAAGAATGGGTGAGAGGGGCATTTGTGTCATTATGCTAGTGTGCATCAAATCAAATTTTGATTTTCGAAATGCCCTATTTTCAGGATTCCTATTTTCGGTCATATACGGTAAAAAATCCAAACTATAAAAGTCGCGTAATTTTTTTAATTCCAATAGGCACGTAGTTTTTTGTGTTAAACAACTTAAATCAAAACTACATGTAGTTTAATTAATCGGTGAGTTATCGCTGCTTAAAGATCCGGCATCGATTCAAATGATCATACGTTTTTTTATAATGCCAAAATATTTTTGGCAATCTAAAGCGCAAACAACTTAGTATGCCAAAAAAATTGGGTTGCCCGAATATCTTCGGTTGCCAAAAAGATTTTAGGATGCGCCACGAGGTTTTAAGGGAGGCCCTATTGAAACGTCTTATCCAATATAAACATCTTGAGAACACGAGGTTCAAAAGAAGGCCAATAATAGGTCTGGTATTGATATCTCTATTACATTAAATGCATCCAAACGACAAGATTGATTGGAGCATATCGATTCACTGAATTTTCTGTTGAGATAAAACACATGTATTTAATAAAACTTATATTAGGCCAAAACACTCGATGAAAATGATCCTTCGTAATGAAAGAAGGCACCTAGTAATATAAAAGCAATTTCAAGCATCTGCGATTCCAGAATTCATCCGCACTACAAAATCTTGCAAGTTTTCAAATTATACGAATTCAAGCATGATTCGCCATTTAAATTGTAAAGTATCACCAACAACAACGATATCTTGTTTGGCTCTCGTTATTGAATAGAGCCATGCTATAGTAATGTTAAATTATATTACTATAAATAAGCGAGACTGTATTAATGGCTTCTGGCATTAGTCTTATGCATGCATGTATGATATTTTGGTGACATAATATTTAAAAAAAATTAAAGGGAAAAATTAAAATGGATAAGAATCGAGAATTTGATTCGAATGATAAGGTTAAAGTTGACGCCAAAGCTGCAAACACCAACGAAATCACTTTACCAACCGAGTGTCTCCACGAAATATTACTCTACTTAGTCGACGACAAAGCCACTTTATTAGCCGCAGCGAAAATAAATCGAACTTGGTGTCGTCCTCTCGACTCAATCACAAATAATACCTTCTCCTCTGTTATGAATTTCATAACTGAAGAAGAATTATCTCACGTCCTCAAACACTGTTACTATTCCACTCATATGATCAACTATTACGCGCTACAAAATCAGCCTAATCGAGACTTTTATTAAATGTATGAACGATGAAGAACGCGAAGCGATATTTGAATATTTGGGGCCAACTTACCCATCACCACTTTTCTTATATACTTCATATATTAAAGAGCTCGACTGGAACGTTTTAAATTATCCCTTTACTGATGATATTTACATTGATGACATTGAAAGAATCAATTTGGAAAAGCATATTAAAATAATGAGAGGAAATTTAATTATGCGAATAATAGCTCAGACATGTGCACTTATTTTCAGAACCGCTAACTTAGAAAAGTTTGTGGTTGACCTACATAGAACTCGAGATCCTATACCGGCATTTGCTAAGCTTCCGAATGCTTTCTGTCGTCTTCTCAAAATTGAAAGAAATTCAGTTGCTTGGATATAGGGGTGACGTGAAAATTGATCATGCTTCATCATACAGTCGAGATTTAATATGTCTGATGAATCCGGTTTCTTTTAATATCAGAAATTTGGCATTGATCTGAGGAAAATCTTTGCAATCTGATAAATCTTTAGAGCATATTAGTATTACAGACATTTGCGATGATCACTTTTCGTTATTCACGCTCTACAGACTCAAGCAAATCATCTTGTTTGTCTTGAATTTAGAAATATGACTTTGTCTAATTGAACAAAAATTATTGCTAAGCAATCTTTGTATTTTTACGAAATTGAAGGCACTAGCGTTCAGTAATTATGAATTAGCATATAACTCATCTATTGGGCGGTTATTATTATCTCAACCTCTGAACTGTCTAAGCAAGCCATATATAGATTACAATATCGGTTAGGATGAAGATGAACTTATAGAGAAATTGATGGAAGCTGCCGGAAGAAATTTAGAGGATAACCTACAGAGCTATTGAAAACATTGCAAAATCTTTTATCATTGCACGCCAACCTTACTTTATCTGATACGTTATCATTACTTGGAGCAATCGCAAAATTACAAAATTTGAAGCACTTTTCGTTTGTAAACTCACTTAGAAGGAATCTTTTCTGATGAATTCTGGTTAGAATTTTCACAGCAATCTTTGCTCATTATATTTTAATTGCTTACAAGCAACATCAAGCACACTAAAAATTTTCTCTCGAATCGCGACAATCCGATAAAAGTTATTGAATTTGGTTGACATGTTTTCCTTACTAATGAACATTTAGAAACTATTCTTAATTGTTATCGATTGTGGCAAGTTTCTGTAACTATTTACTCCCGATCTTTTATGAGAATGGAAAAATTTGACTCATCTTTGGTAAAGCAATTTGATGGGCAAGACTTGTACCGAATGATAAAGGATTTATCAGGTATCACCCTTTTACTTTCGAATATTAAATCTTTTTAAAATGGTAAATTTGTGCATCAAATAAATGTATCAGCAACTGGGATGTTTGGTTTATGTTAAACCGCCTGAATTGCTTGAATTTCAAATAAATTCCGCATACACGTAGATGTTATTGTTATAATGTGCCGTATTTCGCAATCATGAATACTCGTGCATCTAATATTCCACAGATAATATTAATTAATAAAAAAAAGAAAACTATTAGCAAAAAAGGGGGTGGGGGTTACTCATGATTGCGAAATACGGTACTTACAATTCATACAGTTGTTAAATTGAATTTTGCTTAAGATATTTGTAGCTCGAATAAAAGAGAAACAAGCGAGTTACCACTACCTTAATATGATTTTAATCAAATCAAAACGATGCATGCTGAAATTTTTCTACATATTTATAGCTTTTTTTCTAGATACAAATACATAAATTTCGTTGACCAATCGTTATTAAAATACAAACATTATTGTGGTTTTATCGTAGTATGTACATGTAAATGTTTTGCAGCCGAATTTATGTCAGCCGAACTTCCTCAAAATATTATGGTTTTATCGGTTGTACAGTTATATAAACGGTTTAGCCAGAAATTTTGATTTAGATTATAAAATCATACATAATTAAAGTATATTCAGGAGTTTCAGCTCGCAAGAGTTTTTTAATTTTTAATAATTATTAATATTTTTGAGAAATAATTAGTTTTCTTCTACGGCACATTGCTTTATGAATGATAGCCACTTCGTATTTTCATTTGGCTTTTTTTAACTTAAATTTTGCTCGTTTCCTAATGTTTGTAGCGTACATAATTGTCGTTTTTCGGAGTTTCCTGGTGTCGTGTATGGCACTTATTTCCAAGCAAATTCTTGGCATAATCGATAAAATGACTATTGTCAGGTACTTGCAAACATAATGATAATTGCATTTGTTGTTCGTGAATTCGTGTGCCGTATTTCTTCTCTTGAAATTAATAAACCATATTTTTGAGTTGCGTTTGGTGCGTGACAATTAAACTTGAAGGTTTTATTTTAAAATATTATAGTGTAGTAGCCAATGTCGTTAAGATAATAGCTACAGTAATGGTCATAAGTATCTGCACCCCAAAATTTTCAGAAATCTAAGTGACAAACACCTCAAGAGTGATACTAATTCTGATAATCTGTATAATTATAGGTTGGTACAACATATAAACAGGATTGATTAGCGTTTACGTCCAAAAAAATGTCATTCCCTCTACATAAACGATATGAAATCATTTTTCTTCACGAACATTCACAAGGACCGCAATGGGACTATGAAAAAATAGCAATCCATATTGGTTGTGCTAAGAATACTGCAAAAAATTGGATTCAAAGATGGAGAATTTCAAAGAATCTAAATGATCAAAAAAAATCAGGTCCACGGTGAACAATGGCAAAACAAGACAAACAAATAACGAAAGTGGCAAAGATGGAAAATAGCATAACAAGTATCCAAATACAATGGAATATAAAAAAACGGGGTGTTAACATTAGCGTGAGGACTATTAGATGACGTCTTCATGAAGCTGAAGGAAAATATACTAATGAAATTACAAAACCTCTTCTTACGGAAAACCACCGGAAAAAACGGTTGCAATAGGCGAAGAGATATCAAAATTTTGATTAGAACCAGGTTATTTTTACGGATGAAAGTACTTTTCAACTATTCTCATCGAAAAAAAAGTTTGGCAGTTCGTTGAGAGAAAAAAAGTATTTCATACTGTTAAGCATTCACCAAAGGTCCATGTATGGGGATGTTTTTCAGTTTCGGAGTTTGGTGAGTTGGTATGCTTTTAATGGAACCTTGGCACCAATTTTATGTATGAAATCTACAAGAAGGGTCTTCTGCCTTCCATCTCTGAGTTTTTTGGCGAGGGTAACTTAGACTGGTTCTTACAAGAAGATAATGATCCCAAGCATCGTTCAAGGATTGCGAAAAATTGGAAGGCAGAAAAAGGTATCAAGGAACTACCCTGGCCATCAATGTCCTCAGATCAAAATCCTTAAAAAAAATTCATTCAATTAATGGATTAAAGGGAGAACTAACAAAAGAGTGGAACCGCCTTCCATCGGAATTTGTCGCAAAATTAGTAGATAGTATAAAACGCCGTATAATGGCACTAATAGAGTCCAACGGCGACTATACTATGTACTAAAAATCAGCATTACTTATGTTATTTTTAATAAAAAAATATAATTGCGATTTGCTTTATTTTTGGAAGAATTAGGGGGTGCAGTTATTTATGACCGCTACTGTAAATAAAATCTCAGTAAAACTTTCAACTTGCATATATAAATGAAGAGCTGACGTTCCATTTAATATTCTAAATCTGAACATTTATAAACCGTGTAAATTTCAAATATTTGATAACTTCTTCAAAACATTACATATGTGCATAGTTTCAAAGGCTAATATAGTATTCCTCTTGGAAGGGTAGGAATATGGTTATTAGTCGCTAAATCGAGCCCTGACAGAAATAGGTTATATTCGCAGTCAATTTTTAAATGGATCCGTTATATCGAAGCTCGTTGCGTAAATGATGAATAAAAAAAATTTGTATCAGGATTATTCATCGACTTGTAATGATTTCGGAGCTACATAAAGATCATGTAATAAAGATATATACCGATATAATTATTATATTAATTAGGAATTCAAGAAATAAAGAGTTTTATTTTTGATATTTATCTTTACAATGTTCGTTGTTTATTTTCATCCAATTCTCAACGAGAACTAGATTGATAGTTTTAACATGTGTGTGGTAGTACAATGATGATGTTTATGCTAAGGTAATGATGAATTTTGTGGCGAAAATGATGTATAATATTATAAATGATGATTATGAAGATTGAATGTCTAATATAAGACCTATACAAATAATTAAATAAAGTTTTCTATCACATTTTACACGCATAATTGCATGCGCCACATGATATTAGTATTCACCAAGCGAGGCAAGATAATCTTCAGGTGCTTTAACCCGAGAACAATCCCTGCCTTGTTCGCACTTCATAACAGCCTTTCGATTCTTTACGACATCACGTGTTCCAACCATTATATGATTACGAAATTTCTTCCACAGCTTGCCTTTTATTCCGTCACCTGCAATTCGACGTGCAAGACCAAGCCAGCTATTTATTGTGAGGTCGGTCATTTGATAATCACCTTTTGTTGTGTATTCGACTTCATATTCGGGTATTTGATGGGGATTTTCATTTGCTTTGGTGAGATTTACGAAATATTGTATGAATCCGAGCGGCGAGAGAAAAGTGTTTTTGTGTACCGGAGATTCGGGATCATGATTATATGGGGGGTATTTTCGTTTCTCGTCTCCATCTTCCTCGTCATCATCATCATCTTCCCCGTCATTTCCTTCATCATCATCATCGTCTTCTGGGGTTTCCCATGGAACACCTTCCTTATACGATTTCTTGGATGTGGTGTCCACATTATTGACATTTGTTAACTCGGTGGTGTTATACTGATAAATTCGAAGAGCAGGGAAAAATGTCGGGATAACTGAAGGATTCACATTAATCACTGAGTAATCGTAAGCCATTTTTTCAGTTATTGGTGGTACCTCTTTATAGTGATCAAGTAGACGATGAACATAATTATCAATATCGTAGACATTTGCTTTTACTTTGTCGTCTTCGCCATTTTCTTCTGTTTGGACCTCTTCCGACAACGAAGATGATGATGGTTCAACTGGCTCAGCAGTATTTGATTCTTCTTCAACGATTGTTTCATAATTGCTATCATCCTCTTTGCTGTTTATCGTTGGACTGAATGGAGTTTTTGTTTTGCCACTTTTACTTCTGATGAAATAGAAATGATCCATGTTCGCATGGCCATACAAATGTCCTAATATAATATCATGATACTTGTGTGCTATTCTTCCGTATTTGTTCCAGCAAGATCGCGTATATCGCTTTTTCGATGGCGCCACATGTCCAATCACATAAGCTTTCATACCTTTCTTCCGCGCTTTATGCAACACTTTATTCAACCATTGCATCTCGATCGTGCCAGGTTCATCAGGCGCTTGGCACCCTCTCACCGCGGTATTTGACTCGAAAAAGTAAAGCGTATTCATCGACACAACAATCAATTTTTTCGGGATAACTTCGGACACGTAGTATCCGCCGCGTTTAAAGGAGTCGAGCTGGGACTTTGGGATGAACGGCGACCAAATATTCATGTATGAGTCGAGAATGTTGTTTGGCCCTTGTTCGATGATGTTGCTTGGATAGACGTCGTTGTTTCCGAGCGATGGTACTATTGGTATGAGTTTTGGTGCTTTCTTGTTACGACGTGGATGAAGATGTTTGGTGGCCGAGAATGCCGTTAAAAATTTGTCGGCCATCATTTGATTAAGTTCCAATATTTCTTCGAATTTTCGTGGTTTTTTCTCATCGCTATCGTGTCTATCAATTTTATTAAATACGGTTAGTGAACAAATCCATAAAAGGTTAAGATGGACGTCAACTTTAATAGGAAAGGTGAACTTGAATAGGCAAGTGCGCATATGAAGAAACGTAGAAAACAGCATTCGCTTGCGGAGCGTCAATTAGAACTACCGTAATGAGCATTGCGAAACACCCCATTATAGTAGAACTATTCCCTTTTTTTCCAATAAATTAATTTTTTTCTACCAATTAACTTTGCACGTGGAATGCAAGGGGAACTAAGTGGAATCTCGCATTGCGAATTACGACATCTTACTCATGCACCGAAACTCGATTCGTAAAATATTTACCTTGAACTATCACCAGTCCATATAATAAAATCAAGATTGTCGGCCCAGTTGGTAGCAAGCCAATCAAACGTAGCGTTAATTAGCCGAATCGGAGTATCACAAATAGTCGCAGGAGCACCCCACGCACCAGACCTTCCCACCTTCATATGAGGTGGTTTTTTCAGTATGCTCGTGTCATTTTTCCGCCTATGACACGACGAACGAGCAGTAGCGTTTGTCTTGTAGTTTGGGTCAGGATGGAGGTCGGTGATATGCAGAAAGTTTCCATGTAGCTTTGGCGATGAGTTGTTAAGAAGGTCTGTTCCTGTATATGTGCTTATCCATATAGTCCATAGTATTAGCAAGGGCGTACCGACTAGTAACCACGGTGGTGGTTGTTGCATTGTGTGTATGTGAAGGAACAGAAAATATAGACTTTTTTTTATTGTTTGATCCTTCTGAATGAAGTATTATTATAATTTTTAATGAAGTTTCACTGAAATCGACAACCCACGTAAGGTTTTATAGTTGAAGAGAGGGGAAAATGATGATGATAATGATGAAAAAAAGATGTATGTATATATATATATTATTTGATTTATTGATGAATGAACGGTCAAAGAAGTGCGTGTTGTGCTCTCCTCGATTTTTATATATTTTATATTTATTATTAATTCAAATATACAGTAAAAATATATATTATATACAAAGATATATATAGCAAAAAAAAGTAATTTTCGGGGGTTACAAACTGACCACATAATTAAAACTACAAGAAGGAATAAAGAATTATTGATTCAATTTGAAAAAGCGGCGGCTGTAATTATATTGTAATAATATAAATAAATACATGTAATAATACCGACGAAACCATTACACAAATACATCACATTGCAGAATCTATTGAAATCATTGGTGTTGTCTACGCACAAATAGAGTTAGAATAAATGTCATTCATAAAATTATTTATTTATATACACACATACGCACGCAATTCGAATAAAAATAAAAACGCGAATCACTATTAGTTTCCTCATTTATATTAGGTAATAGCAATGAAAGAAAAAGCGAGAAAAAAAATTTCGCCCAGCCTTACGCTAATCAACTCAATCAACTCAATCTATGACCGCATCAATACTCGCATGGCTTTTTATTTTTCAACATTTTTTGAATGTCTTACAAATATCAATATCATGTACACTGTGTAATGCCCACGAGAAGAAACATGGGGAATCTGAAAAAATGCATCTTTTCTTTCTTTTTCGCATAAATAATTAAATGGCAATTTTTAATTCATACTATTCGTGTCGAAATACAAGTTTTTTCTGCTAATAAATTTTGCCGATGGTGATCACTTGACGATTATTAATGAACCCATGAATGAATTATAAGTGGAATTAATGATTTCATAGCTGCCTGATATGATAAAACTTCTGATTTTCATGCGATGAAAAAATCATGTAGCTATAATTCTTATTCTTCCCCATAAAAAGCTTTTTTCTTTCATTTGTTATTATACAGATCGCCTTTTATTACTCGTTATTTTCACATTAACAAGATTTTTTATTCACCCTGTTCCAAAGGCTCTCATCCAATGAATATTGCACGCTTTGTTCTTAACGTTCGTTAGTGATCTAATATTGGTTGGATCACCCCTTAAATTCTGAAAAATAACCAAACATCGTGATGCGGAGAAATTAAAAATTTATATGCGCGTGACCTATATTAAGGTAAGAACGTGAAAAAGAGGTGGTCCTAACATATTATACATTGACATATAAGTATCTGTTGATTGTCAAAACATTTATTTCTTGTATGGCGTGAATTATTTATTTATAAGAAAAGTTTGACATGTTCTTGTTTTCAGACAGCATATTCTACGGGGAAAAAAATTTCTATGAGCCTTTCTTAATGCGATAAATTAAAATGCGCAAATTCATTGATTATGGTAATTTCAGTAGAAATCTGTTAGCGAGATTTCCCTATAAGAAAGAACAAGTTTGCAATATCAACTGGGGGTAATTTTGTTAATTCTTTTTCTTTACCAAAAAAAAAAAAAAAACATTATCTTTCATTTTGGGTATACGCCACAAACAACAGTAAATTGAGATCTGACCAATCACACTCTTTCATTGGTACTCGTGTGTTGACTGTTAGAAATTAGCGTAAGATCTAGGGGATGAAAAGAATTGAGAAATTGTTAGATATAAAAAACACAACTGCATTTTCAATATCGTATTGAAAAAAAAAATAAAAAAAAATGAAAACTTTCGAATACTGAAAGTAACTATTTTGGGTATATTATTTCGTCGCCGCTTGCTGTCATACAGAATAGGCTTTTTACATGCATGTGAGTGCTAATATTTTTTAATCTAAGATACACGGCTATAGTGATTTCGCGAAAAAAATAGTTAAATCTATTGATGATGAACGCACTCGATGGGAAACAAAAATGCGAGTTTTTTGACTTGTCTACATTCTTACGTTCCCCGTTGCTTATTCCTCTTGGGACAACAAAAATACGGTAGCCATCGCCATTAATCTAGATTTGTTTACTCGCTCATTTAATTAACTCTACTTTTGGGCATTATGTATCTTCTTGAACAAGTGACATCCATAACGTAGATTGCGAATCGATAGATTTTAAATAGATTTGACGATCAGATCTTTGGTGGCAATTGTTAGAGATGCAAGATAATGCGAGAGCAACCTTCTTTTATCATAATCACCTTTACCTATCATTTGACATGATTTAATTTGCCCATTACCTATCTTTCGAAATGTGATGCTGCATAATGCAGTAACATGTCCATATCATGTACAGCAATAACAATTTAAGTGTAAACCTTAATATTCTTTCTATCATTTCGCCAAATTAATTTTTGATTCGGGATTTTAGAAAATTAACAAACAATATTTGATTGAGCCAATTCTCACATGATTTCCTTACTAAAAAAACTTGTTTCTCCTAGGCACATGAACACACAAGCACCAAACGCTAACTTTGTCTAGTAAGAGTAACAATGACGTATGCAAGTAGACCAACCGAAGAAATTTTAAAGCTTATAGACGAACATTTGGTTAACCACTTTGCCTTTCCCGCCGCGGAATTAGTCAGCGAGCACCCACCTCGTTGGTTTTGCAAAAACAAAAAACTTGTATATAACCTGTCGTGTCCTCAGGGGGCAAACTCATTTCATGGGACCTTACAGTATACACGCTGGAAAGAATTTACTCTACCAGAAAAAATTCATGTGGGCCAACATAATGATTTGATTGTGGAATGTTCGGATGACTGTTTTCAATATGGACCACCCGAAACAGAGAACACTGTTTCTTGGCATTTAAATTTTGCCGATTCGTATGTACAATCATTTGATTTATTTTCAATGAATGAAAAGCACGAGACATTACTGAAATCATATCATTCTCAATTTTAAATAAAAAATAAAAATAAAAAAAAAAGAAATCTATTTGGATATTATGGAGGTCGTCTCTTTGCGCAGGATGAGAGTCAATGTTTAGAACATCCTGCACTTTGTTCTCTTCGTGAATCCTTATCACTTGTTCCGTTCTCCTCGCCAACATTGACCACAGTGACTGATGCACAAGGTGTAAAACTTGCCACTCCGATATTAATTCGAGGTGTAGAACGTCGAGCACAAGTGAAAACTGATCGTAATGAAGAGGAAGGACGTCCATGGGGATTATACGGTAACCAATTTGCTATTGCCAAGCCTGAAGCTGTGACTAAAGCTACTACTGTATTCGATCAACGTCTCGATGCACGAGGGCAACCATACTATTCTAATATCCTTGCGATGGAAGCCCCAAAATATGGCATTGGATATTATACAACGCACACAATACGGCGTATATTGGCTACTGCCTATACAGGATTCTTGGCTGCAAAATTTGAGAGTATGGTCGAGTTAGGCCTACTGTCACGGAATCATGATCCGAAAGCCGATAGTGCAACCACAATCCCCAATGATTCTGATACTAAACCGCTTCCAATAATTGAAATTCACACGGGAAATTGGGGATGCGGCGCCTACGGCGGAAATATCGCCATAATGTCCTTACTACAAATAACTGCAGCTCAACTTGCAGGTGTCAATAAACTTGTGTATTATGCGATGGGTAAAACAAATGAACAGCAATTTAATGAAGGTTTAAATGTTTATAAAAAGCTAGTGTTGGAAAATGGAAATAGTGGTGAAGATGAATTGGATTTGTATAAGTTTATTCAAAAGGTTGAAAAGAAAAAGTTTAAATGGGGTTTCAGTAATGGTACATAAGTATTGTTATTTGATTTCTTTCAGATTAACTATTTTTTTTGCGTCACCTACTTCTTAGATAATGTGGCTTGTGTATTATAAAAACATGGCCTCCTTCTTCCGGTTTTGTCGATCCGGAAAATTTTTATTGTATTACAGTCCGATCTCTATATAGTCATCTCACAAAATTAATTTGTAGTTCTGTTATCACGTGATTTTTTCTATTTTCTGTTACAGAAAGTGTTGAATCAGGTGATTTTTCCGGGCCAGTGCGAATGCTAATATATTATCTTATTATAAACCACTGAGATGTCACATGATTCACATGATATTTATCGGTATGCATATATATTTATCAATAGAATTATTTTTAATCTGAAGTTATGAGAATTTCGTTACAGTTTATAAATAATTCGTCGGTATTAGATAACGAATCTATACGTACTTTTGCAGTTTAAAATGCAACGCTTTCTTTCTACACCAACATATAATAAAAAATGTATTATAAAAATTCTCAGACTACTTGTAATGCATTTTCATATCATCAAATGATTTTAGTCACCAATCCAATTTATTCAAAACAAATCTTGTGTAATAACGCGTCAAAAGTCTGGAAACTTATTAAAAATAAGTAAAGAAATTAATCAAATAATAGAGAAGTATTTTATGACTCCAAGACTTTTTCAGACCATCAATTTCAACTAGCTCTAAGACTACACCAAAAAAAGCTATTTGAAAAGCTTATTGAATTATAACCTATTTATAAGAGATCAAATTAAAATATAAATTAATATAAAAACTAAGAAACTTACAAACTTAAAATATAATGTAAGTTATCAAGTTAAATATGAATATACTGCAAAAAAGTAAAATTACTAAAAGAAAATCAAGAAATTATAAAGTATGACTTACTTGATTATTCTCTAATACTTTTTATATATTCTAATCTTTATAAACAAATATATAATTACATTAAATTTGAATAGGCTAATATAAAAAAACATTATAAGATTATTAAAGTAAAACTATTAAAAAACTTTATTCTATTTTATAAGAAAAATATAAGATATATTTTATAAAAATAATATTTTCTAATTATATATTATTTTAATATTTCAAATTAATTACTTTAAAAGCTTATTATTATTTAGTTATAATAATAATTACTAGAATTATTAGAACAGAAAAAAATATATTAATGAATATTATTATCTTATATTAGTAAAAGAAATATATTAATTTATTATTTTATTCTTATAATATTTTATAAATAATAAAATCAAGATTCTTTTTAATATTCTTGTATAAATCAAATTTTTCAAGTAATATAATAATTTATAAAATTATTACTATTATAAATCATGATTTTTCTACAAATTTATAATAAAAACTTATTTTTTATATATTTAATTATTAATACTTAAAATATTTTAACAAGTATAACTAATAATTTATATTATTTATAATATAATATTAATATAAGCTTAAATAATTATATATTAGATTTGATTTTATTTATTTTTAATATTATTTTTATTAATTTATTAAAAATAAATAAAAAAATAAAACTGATTTAAATTATTTTAATTAATAAAAATTCTAATAAAAAATTTATATTATATAAAAATATTTAATTAATATTATAAGTTATTTAACTTGAATTATCTTTTTATAAGAAAATATATATCAAATTAATTAGTTTATAATTTATAAAATATAATATATTAATATTTTTTATTAAAAAATTTATTCTTTTTTAATTATTTTAAATAATTATTTTAATAGTTAAAAAAGATTATTAGTTCTATTCTTATAAAAAAAAACTTATAATATTTTAATAAATAACTTTATAATTTATAAAAAAAACAAAATTTTTAATAAGAATATAAGTTGAATATATTAAAAAAATATTTTATCTTTTTATAATTTTATTTTTAATTATTATAATTCTAAATATTATAAAAAATTAAATATTTTTCTTATTAAAATTAATAATTTTCTTTTTTTAATAATTAAAATATAAGATATTATTATTTCAATTTAATATAATATTATAATAAATTTAAATATTTAAATATAATTTTTATTATTTATTAATTTTTTTTAAAATTTATATATAATTTTTTATTATATATAATAATATAAATATTTTTTTTAAGTTATTTATAAAAAATTATAAATAAATAAATAAATTTATTTTTAAATTTTTTTAATAATTTAATTATTATTTAATTATAATAAATCTAATAATAAATTAGTTAATAAATTATATTATATTATAATATTATAATTTATTATATCATGATTATTTAATTATATTAAGATAAATTACATAATTACTTAAGTTATTTTAGTCTTAAAAGATATTCTTAGTAAAATTTTTATTATTACTTATTTTATTAAAATAGTTAAATATATTATTCTTTTCTATTTATTATTTATAATATTTTTATTATTATATTTATATATTAAAAAGTATCTTCTAAAAATATTATTATTTAAGTATTTATATATTAATATAATCTAGTATAAAAAGATTAATACATTAAATAAATATTAATAGATTATTTTTTTAAAATAAAATTTTAATTCTACTATATTTAATTAAGTTATTAGATATTAAAATTTTTTTAAATATAAAAATTTTTTATTATATATCTTTTATAAAAAATATTTTACTAATAATAAACTTTTTTAAATTATTATTTCTTAAATTTTATTATATAAATTTTAATTAAATTAATATAAAAATAGAAGTAATTATTAATTTTATATTGATATATCAATCTTTTATACTAGATCATATTTATTTTAAATAAAATTTTAAATAAAGAAGATATTTAAAAAATAATAAAAAATATATTATTATTTTTATAAATTAATAATTATTATTTATAATTAGATATAATTATTTTTTATTAATAATTTAAATTATATTTATTATTACTTATTTTATTATTTATATATTTATTAAATATTTTATAATTAAGAATTTTATAATTAAAAATTAATAATATAAATAATATATAATTTATATAAATTATTATATATAATATAATTTTAATTTTAATTTTATTTAATTTTAATTTTAAATATTATTAAAATTTTATATTTTATAATTTAATTAATTTATTTTTAGCTTTATTTTATAATTTTAATAATATTTCTTTATTATATTTTATTTTTATTATTTTTTAAATTCTTAATATCTTTATTATTTTTTTATTTTTTTATTTATATATTATAATTATATTATTATTTATTAATTATTTATTAATATAATTATTTTTATTTAACTTTTATAATTAAAATATATTACTTTTATATATTTTTAATAATTCTATAAATATTAGTTTAATTATTATATTTAATTAATTTATCTAAAATATTTTAACTATAATTATATCTTTTTAAGTATATTTCTCTTAAAATTATAGTAAAAAAAATAAAAAGTTTGTATTTAGAGAGAATATATATTTATAAAGATCAAAATATATAAAATACTTATAAATTAAAATTAAAATATACTATATATTTAAAAAGAAATTATATAATATATATACTTAGAAAGAATATATTTAGAAAAATATAACTTTATTTAAATTAATATTATTAAATTAATATAATTTTATTAATTTTTCTAATATGAATTAGTACAAAAAGATTTGTATCTTAATATAAAAATCAATAATTATTTTTAATAAAAATTATTTAAATTATAATTAATTTTTTTTTATATTAAATAAAAAATAATTTATATTAACTTTTTATATTATTTTAATTATTTTATTATATTTTAATTTAATAATAAATAAAGTATTATTATACTAAAAAAAATTAAAATAAAATTATTTTTTAAAAAAAAAATTTTAAATATTATTATTATCAATTTGTAATATTAAAATTTTAAATTATATAAACAAATTATTCTAGATTCTAAATTTCATAAAAATTAAATTAATAATTATAAAGATATTAAGATTTAAAGTTAAGTAATTAAATTATTTATTATATAATTTTTATATTAATTTTAATCAAATTTTATATAG
>CAJVPS010001103.1:0-17392 GCA_910591765.1 Ambispora leptoticha | reverse complement strand
AGAAATTTTAATTTAAAAATTATTAATATAATTATTTTTTATTATATTTGATTAATATTTTTTTATTAATATAAAAATTGATTTAAAATTCAGCTCTCATTTAAATTTTGTTATAATAATTAAAAAGTATTAAAAAATCTCATAGGATATTATATTATCTATACTGAAAATTTCAAGATAATTAATCTTTAATTTAAAAGTTACAGGGGGTCAGATACTTTTAATTGCTACTGTAATTAAAAAGCACTAAAAATAGAAAATAAAAATGAAGTTACAAAATGTAATATTTCAGAATCACAAATCATAAATAATGATAAAATAGAAATAGTAATGTGATAAATATGAAGTATAATATAGAAGAAAATAGAACAAAAAAAGTATGAATCATGTAATTTGGTATATTATGAAATTAATGATTCTTTTGTTAATATTATAATATCCTTATTAGAGTTTCTTATTTTTATGCTGTTTTTTAATGCACAATTAGCTGTGATCTGGTTTATGAAATAAATAATTTGTTATATTTTGAAAAGATCAAATAAAATTTGATTGACAAACATGTTGAACTTCTTAATCCAATATTTTGATACAAAGCTTTCGATATGTCAGTTCTTTATGCAATCTTAATAAAAAAAATAATTCTTTTAGAGAAGAGTTAGTGAGATCATTTACTCGATGTTGGGTTGAATTTCAGCTACGTAAATCAATAAATCATGAGATCTATCACATAAGATAAAAACTTTCTTTTATGCATTTCTTTATTTCTCAAATGCAATTTCTATTTCAATTAATAATCAAAGCGGAGGCTGACAAAATGTTAAGAAAAGAATAGATCACTGTATTATATGTTTCTGTACAGTCATACCTCCATATAATCACTCCCTCGGAAACACCAAAAAGTGTGACTATAAAGAGGTTGTGATTATATGGAGGGTCAAATTTCCTATGCTTCATATAACTGGGATCGGGAAAACCTGTGACTGTATGGAAGGTGTGATTGTATAGGGGGTGACTGTATAGAGGTATGACTGTATTTGAGATTTTAGATATTCAAGACAAAACTAAAGCGTAAGAGACCACCATTAATTTCCTTTCTGCATACGTTTTAATAGAATATTAAAAAATAGACATAAGGATCAAATGCCTCAGAAATTTGACGAAGAATCCGCAAAACTCGTAATAGTTATCGCTGTGTGTGAATACCTTCCTGCTCTGCAAAATGTGTTGGATTCTTTTTGAATTAAAGTTGGTTTAGAAATATCGTCTATTAATCAGACCTATAAATACGTCGTGACCGATTTAAGTGGACGTATTGAGAAACAAAGATACTCGATATCTATTATTAGTACGTCCTTTTCGATTTCATTTATTAAAAAAACTTTTGATATTCTACGCCTTTAAAAAAGGGTTTTTCATTAAAGCATTGTGTTTATTATTCTCATAACAGTTTTCACATTTGTCTCTTCGAAACAAAAAAACTAGTAAAGAAAACTGGAATATCTCAACATCGAACCTATTACGTATTGTTTGATAAAAAATCCTAACGCGATACAAAATCATATGTATATAAATGGTTTAGCATTTACTTTGAGTTTATTTTCATTAATTTGGTTAGATTTATTGACAATATTTAAGTGACGCAGAATTAAAGTTCTTTTTTTAAATTCTAAAATCATTTGTTGCTCTTGTTTTGATGTTAAAAGAAAGGCTCGTGCTCGTGGTAGCATATACTCGCTCGTGTTGCATAATAAATTTTTCGCGTTCTTTGTTCTCGAAATAGAAAACCATGTCTGGAAAAAATCAAAACGTTCAATTACGAGACACAATCGTTATCGTAAAAGCAATACATGCATGAATCACCAAATCCCTGATTCCTGATTGCTATCACTACAGAGATTTATCTTTTTTATCTTTGTTGAAAAAATGGAAGATTCTTGTATTACGGTTGATCATGCTTGGCGTATTGATTGCTAGGGTAAATTTGAAAAGAAATACGGAAGCATATAATTTTCTTCTTTGTCGTCGTGCAAATACAAGTAGAATCGATGTGATTGCTTCCAATTATACGTATCGTATTTACTAAATTTGCGAATTATTAATTGTAAAAAAAATGTTAATACTTTTTCCATATAATGAAACTTATAAATTAATTCATATAAGACATACATCATAAATGCGAATTTAATGTGATCTTAAATATTAATATGTTCAGTCGATAACGAATTCATTAATAGACCGTTGACATTACGGATTTTCACAAAATGGACCAAATTCCGACTTGGTACAGAACATGTAATTAGTAACAATAAACCAAAATTTGACTGTTACATGTGCATGTAAAATTAAACTGTGAAACCTAAGTACAGTGTTTGCGAATTTTATTTAGGACAATGTCGCGTGAAGGCGGTTTACTATTAGCTATTAAAAAGGAGAAGTTATCGTTATACAGTTGATCATTATGAAATGCATACATGTGTCAAGTACTGGCTCAAATTAACATAAAAGTGACCCATCCACAAAGATAATGAAATCACAAGGTTTATAATTTTAAACTCAATGAGAGAATCGTTATATAGTTTTACGTTATTCTTTTTTTTGCTGTTTGTCAAAAAAGTCGATTCTTCGCGTTTTGACATCAATCAATCTAAGCCCCATGAACCAGGTACGACTTTATTTTGCATCCAACTGGTAGCATCCATTATATTGGTATTGCTCGGAGGATTATTTGCTGGTAACATTCTTCTATATTGCATTTTGGTGTCATGCTTCTGAGGATCAAGATCTAACGTGAGCGATAATAATAATAATTCTTCAGGACTTACACTTGGTTTGGTAAGCATCTTACCATTGATGACGATGATGGTTATGGTGTAGTATTTATTCGTTTCTCTCAATAATGCAAATGAAATCGTCGCGTGTGCTTCTCAAATAGATGAGTTTGGATGAAACAAATCTTCATATTCTTGCAACCTCAGGAAATACTAAAGAGCGGTGAGCTCCTACAAACTGATTACACAAGAGATTTAAAATGAAATATTCACATCTTTTATATCTCCTAAAGTCAATATGCTGCTCGTATTCAACCGATAAGAAAAAACGGACATCTACTTTTGGTCACATTATTACTCTTTAACGTCCTAGTTAACGAAACTTTACCCATTATAATGGACGATATAATTGGCGGAGGAATAATGGCAATTCTCCTTTCCAGTGCTCTTATCGTTATTTTCGGTGAGATCATTCCACAAGCTGTATGCTCTCGACATGGACTTGCAATTGGTGCTTTTTTTGCTAGGTAAGCTTTGGATTATATTTTATTACTTATTCTTTTGAATTGACGAATGTTGATTGACTCTTTTCTATTTTGCATTTAGGCCAGTGGGAATTTTCATTTGGATCATGGTAAGTTGCCCGTCCATTGAACATTTAGTGTCGAGTAATTCGCGTAAGAAAACTTTTTTTATTTAAATCTAGTTCATCATATCCTATCCAATCGCAAAATTGCTAGACGCTATTCTAGGCAAAGAAAAAGGAGTAATTTATCGTCGTGCCGGTAATAATATATAAAGATCAATTTCATTTTATTATTTTTTTTTTTTTTGCAAAATCTATTAAATTTTTCAAATATGAATATTTTCAGAACTAAAAGAATTGATTAAATATCATGAATCCTCAACATTGCGTGGCGGTGACCTTGTAACTGACACTGTTACTATTATGCGTGGCGCAATTGATCTTCAAGAGAAAATTGTTGAAAATGCCTTGACACCAATCGAAAAATCTTTTTTGATTTCTTATGACGCAATTTTGGATCAGAAAACTTTGGAGGTGATCGTCAGAACTGGTCATTCACGAATACCTGTTTACAAGGGTACACGTGATAACATAATCGGGGTTTTGTTGACAAAGGTGAATTGATGGTTGATTTTATCTAGAAAATCAATAGTGACAATACAAATAAACTGGTTGCTTTTTTATTTCCTCAATCCAGTCTTTAATACTTTATAATCCGCATGACGCGATACCACTTCGAAAACACACAATCAACAAAATTCCGACAGTCGAAGCTAACCTACCCTTATTTGAGATGTTAAACATATTCCAAGAAGGCAGAAGTCATATCGCAATTGTTGTAAGAAGCAAGAAAGAACAAAAAACACCACCAATTGGCATCATAACGCTCGAAGATGTACTCGAAGAACTAATTCAAGAAGAAATCTACGATGAAACGGACAAATGTGTGGGATTGACGGTACGAGTAGATACCGGATCGAAACTAATTTTGGCAAATACGACGCATCGTACTTCCACCAACGATCCAATATCGACCATCGGTGGCGAAGGACGAGGTCGTAGAAAGTTTAGGAATATAACTATACGCTCTCGGAGTCAGCCTGTTACTGGTCCCCGTGTAAATGAAGCTACGCCTTTGTTACAAACTTCAAGCCCGCATTCTGCTATAATAATGTATTAACTAGAAAAATATCTATATTTCCAGAAAATTGTCGTTCTTGCATTCATGACCCTTTCTGAATAGCAAAAAGTAAAGCAAAACGCGTAGAAGCATACACATAACAGATTTTTCTAAATCTATAAGATTCAAAATCCTATGAATTAAAACATAATTTTATCGAAAGAGTAATAAAAAAATTTAATAATTCTACAATTGTATGATATTTTTCTTTTTTTCGCCAAGTAAAATTTATCGACATGAGATATCACATTTTTTAAAGTATAAACAGGTAATATCCATATCGAAATACACGTATGTAAAACAAGTATTCGGGATAGATAAATTGGTATGCATATGGCTTAGCAAATATGCTGTACATATTGACGATTTCACGCGTTAGGTTTCACGAAAAATATTTATAGAAACTGAAACACTTATCGTTATCCGATAATTGGGACCTGTACTAACAAGTCTTTATCGGATTGCTTATCGTTATCGTTATTTTTGATAATTGGATCTGATCTGTACTAGCAAATCGTTATTGGGCGAATTTTCTCTTTGAAAATTATACGTTAACTAATTTTCAAAGTCTTATCTGAAAATAGAATAGATCTAATGCATTATGAAAATGATTTCTTTGTTACAAATAGGGAAAAACTTGTCGAACAATGCTTTCTCCAAAATTACAGACTTCATTGTACGTTACGATATAACTATCAGAAAAATGCCTGGTGTGAGAACCTCATATACTCTCTTTTCGAATTTTCCTTATATACCCATCATTATGTATATTTGTAGAATGATTTATTAAATGGAAAGGAAGATTATATACATGTATTATGCAAATTTGTTATTATTTAAAGCAATGAGAATTTCTTATTCAGTATCAATACTCGAAATTCTGCTGGAAGGTCCCTGATGATCGATATGAAGGATCATCACCAGGGATCATCACAATGGTGAGTTAACTAAACGAAGATGGAAAGTGCATTGAAATTTGTGTCAAATTAGCGGGGATTCTATGAAGCATTCTATGAAGTAACTGTAAAGCACTGCACTACATTCTCATAGCATCATCGTATCGTATCATGTACATGTATGCTTATTAATGTAACACTCGCACGCCCATATGAAAGGCGAACCGTGCAAAGTAATTTAGCAGTGAGAGAGATCGTTTCTAGAAATAGAAAACAAATTGTTAACTATATCGATATACATGTAGTTCAAACTAACTATTTATTGGTATTTTTTTTTTCCATTATGAACTTGACCATAATTGCCACAGAAGCCTTTTTTTTTTTCTAAACAATTCATTGATGAATTTAGTCATTGTATGTATCTTTTTAGCAAACGATATCGATATAAATAAAAAACAAACGCACACAATCATTTCTTGTCGCAGATCAAGTGAGTGCATACCGATACCTGTTTACATGCACATGTATAACCCTAAAATTAACTTACTTCGTGCTCACCAGAAGGGGGTTAAAAAATGCTAGGCAGAAAAATGCGTGTGTTTTAGAACATTATAAAAGCACTAGTCTTGACGTATACGTTGAGTGATTTTTTTGATTGTTTTGCTGTTTTTTAATGTTTTGAAAAGATTCACCTTCTCACCTTTATACACACTCATTTAACGATTTTTGGTACTTTAAAAAAATATCCTAAATCTTAAAATAATGTCGATAATTTTGCCTCCACAATTTGAAGTTTATTCTTTATTTTCACCAACCCAGCAAGAGGGTGAACTTCCCTATGTTGGATATCAACCTGTTAATCAATTTAGCAAGTTTGATATTTTATCCTCCTCTTTCATAAGCCCTCCCCATGACGATAATAAAAATGAAACATCAAAATATGGCGAGACTGTAAATAATAATAGTGCGTTGGACGCTCGTCAAATTATTTCGGCTTTGCTCGATTTTATCGCGATCGAGTTTGATCAAAAGGAAAAGGAAAACGAAATACGGAATAACGAAGAGTCGTTTGAAATCGATTATTCTACGTGTGAACCGCCAGAGCTTGTTTTAGATCAACCATCACACAATAAAGAGTTAACTGATGAAAAAGTTATTGATCAAAAAATCTTTACGCCATTTAACAACGAATTATATGACGCACCTCAAGAAGTGATTCTTGCATCCAGCTTGGTACTGTACGCGTATAATTAATTGGGTTTGCTCGTCATACATGTAAATAAACTAACGAATTCTGTTTGTTTCTTTCGTTTCATAGACCAGAGTTCGCCGAGATTCGGAGTGCTCTGATCCTTCAATTAATCCCGATCTGGATCCTGATCGTCCACTTATCATTGACGAAAGTTTCGATGAAGATGGAATAACGATTGAAGCTCGCAAAGGATTCTTTAACTCGTTATTTGGTAAAAAATTAAGACACACAAGCCTTGATAATAGTCAAGAGAAAATTATTCTCGATCAAACACGTTTCTTCATCGATGATGATGAAGAGTTGGCAATAGCTCGTAAAAAATCTGTCATGGCGACATTTCAAAGTCAGGCTCATGTTTAACTTAAAAATAGATTGATATCAATTTTTGTTTAGGTTTATACATCTTTGTAACAATATTTTGGGAGTACCCGAAATGAATTATATTCTTATCGGAATTCATTACTTTTTTGTAAATCAATTTCAAATTATGTATATTTTTTTTTAATGTAAATTATTAATCATGTAAATTTCAGGTTCTAAAGCTGATGGAAATACAATCAATACAATATAGATATTATTATCGGAATATTATTGTTTTTTTTCCTTGTGCAATGTACGCATCTTAAATTTGAGATTAAGAACGAAAAAACCGGAATGACGCCTCATTCTGTATTTTTCTATTTAGGAGGTTAATTGGTAAAAAAAATTTTACCACGACAATGATGACTGAACAGACAATGATAAATGATTCAAGTCAATGAATAAATGTCAATGGATATCGATATTTATATCTAGGTACATTTCCGATAACAAGTTATTGCGTAAATCCAGGTCTGGGCGAATATTATGTACGTATTTTTCGCAACATTTTACATGATAATGTGCCACGAATTTTTTTTATAGAAATTCGTTAATACGTAGCTTCACATATGCTTGTTATAGAAATTTTTTTCAAGCACAGTTGACTTTTGCTGCATAATGCGCCAATATAAACAAACTTACTGCTACTGCCGCAGTTAACTTGAAGAAATCTGTTAAAAAAAAATCTGTAATACATTGTTATGACGTTTTTTATTATTGTTACGGAAGATATTGCTATACACAGATTGCCGCTTTTTAAAGTAGGACATTGTTTCACCAAAGAAGCTAGTTGCTAATTGACGCACTGTTTTGATTGGTTCCTTGTTATATAATTGGTACTTATGATTGGTTTCTTATCGTTATTTGTATTCTTCATATCTAGCTCTTAGACATCATGAATTAGGAAATTAAACTCTTAAGTTGTGCCCAGTTAAATGGGTGCTGTTTCTTTTGAATCTTTTGCATCCTTCCAATTACACCTGGGTGAAATTTATCATCTTTAATTACGTTTCAAATTAATTATTGTTTTCCCCCTATCCTATAAATATCAAGTATAATAATAATAATAAAAACGCGATATTTTTTGATTTTGAGGAAAACAAGAGATTGTTTACAATATGTACGTACAAATATAATAGTTATTAATATGTGAATAGTTCTAACTTCGTTCTCAAAGTACAATAAATTTATTGGCTACCTCAACAAAGTATAGAAAACGTTTCTTTAAATGGTCAGAAGAGAAGTAATATAAATAATTTGAGTCGTATCTGTTTCCATAAGGGTATTTTACGATACTACCGTAAAACGCGTGCTGTACAGTATCCTCGCTGTGTTTCCAAATTTATTTATTTGCGAAACAAACAATTAGTTCTGCCAAATAAAGACATGATTAAATTAAAATTTAAAATTTTGAATTTTTTTTTTGCAGGGGAATACTATGCAGAGCGCTATACGCTATCTTTATACCTGTATTACCTCGGAAGCTAACAAATAAATCATGATCCCAGCTTAATGAGTTTTTTGAACACAGTGAAGTTTACTTTAACGAAAGGTCCCGTTTCAACTAAAAACTTCGTTAATGTGAATGCTTCATTGAATTGATCTCTTTTTCATTATTAGTTTATAATAAAGCGTTTTTAGAAAGCTTCGTTACATAGATTCGTTCAAATGAACCTTCGTTAAAAATGAATTCTATGTGTAATTAAAAGTTAAAGCTTTCGTAAATGCTGTACCTTTTATTAGCCACTTTTACCAGCTTCATCGGTCAGACAGCAAACTTTTTTTAGTATGTCATGCAGTTTAGTGTTGTTAATTAAAAACTTTTATTCCCAGAATCGCGCGTATTGGATAATAAAAATTTGAATTGTCAATTTACTTCACAGAATTATTTATCAGGGGAACTATTAAAATATCTTATTTTCATGGATATAGCAAAACATTAGATTTTATCCCAAAAAATAAAAACTTGCATACAAGTTGCCCAGTATTCCACCACATGATAAAGTTCAAAAGTTTGTTGGACCATAACGAATATGTAAAGAAATGAAAAATCATAAAAACGCGTTTTAATGTTAGTATTAATAAAAAGTAATATTCTATGTACGTGTGTTCATAACGAAATTTGGCTGAAGAATACGAAAATAAGCTAGCTTTCTCTGCATGCTTATAAATTAGAAAAATGAGGAAACAGCTTATTTTCGGGTTATAATTTAAATACAGTATAAAAATTAAAATATGAATAATTAATAGATTTTGATCCAAGCAATACGTTTCGTGTCGTAGGCATGGATTAGATAGAAACAGCAGAAACCCTTGATTTGACAGGTCGAAATTAATTCCAATTTTTTTATTTTTGAAGAAACATATACCATTTTTTAAATCAGGTCTGCGAGTTGCGCAATTCGGAATTTAATATTTAAATTCAGAGTTTACAAATAATTAAAACAAGCTACAAATGGGCATTTTATTATACATGTATATTATATGATTTGGTGCGTGTATAAGTTCTGTTATATGTATGCTATGTACACATTATTTCGAATTTTCCGAGTTAAAATCATGTAAATTTTTTTCATCTATTGGTGAAGCCGATACATAAATCGGTTTATTCTGCTCAGATTGTTCTTCATTTTCTGGTGTTGCTTTAACACCGGGATTATCGACAATAACTTCAATTTGGTGTTGAGCAGGAGTTGCTATCGCTATATCGGTTGAAGTACCCGCACCTGAGCCTGTATTTAAGTCGAATTTATCGAGATTTGTATTTTGTGCGACTTCTTTTCCGTTTTTAAACAAATCAAATAGCATGTTTGAAGATTTACTTTTTGCATTCATATTTTGACGAGCTGAAAAATTTCCAGTTTCCGGTTCAAGCTTTTTAACTTTTTTGGGAAATGTCATAACAGACTGTAAATTGTACTCAGGATCAGAAAGGTTTCCAGATAACATTTTATTATGAGTCCGTTCTGTATTATCGTTATTTGAGCTTTCGTCTGGATTTATTGGGTTAGAGTGAGAATACAGATCAATAGAACCAACTTTTTCCTTATCAATGCTATGAGAACGTTCGGCATGAAATTTATCTCGATTGTGTAGTGTTAGCTTTTTGCGAAGCTGTGAAATAACTCTTGTTGATTTTGAATTTATCGATTTGTTCTTTTCTTGGGTCTCTATTTCTTGATCACTGTAAGACCTAGAGTCTCGTTTTTCTAATATAGTGTGATGTCTTTGATGATTCGTTGGTCTGAATTTATCCCACACTTTTCCCGTTCTATGCAAGCCATCATTTCCATCTCCAGAAGTTTCATGTTCGCATTTGCCAGCACCAAGGGTTCCATCATGATGATTTTTTGATCCAGGAAAAATCTTTTTGTTAAAACAATCGAGGTTTTCAGCTATCCGCTTCCATTTCAATACATCGCTCTCTAATTGTGAGATTTGTATTAAAGCTTTTTCATAATCCATTTGTAAAGTCTTATATTTCTGCCAGTAACGAGGGGGATTAACGTCTGCTAATTTTTCTTGAATCTCTGCTAGAGCTTCTAACATTGTTTGATTATGACTTCGAAGAATTTCGATTTGTTTAGTTTTGCTCCCGGAAAATTCGCTTGCTTTGTTTGCTTTTTCTCGAGTTTTTCGTAATCGCATCTGGAATTCGATACGTCGATATAAAGCCCACTCGTTTACATAGTTAGACCCGATAATCGAAGTTGGTATAGCAATCAACATAATGCCGCACAACATTGTAATTCCTGCGATAAATTTTCCCCAGCCTGTTACGGGAACAGCATCACCATAACCGGTAGTCTATGATCGAAATTCTTATGTTAAATTTAAAGAAAACGAACAAAAAAAATCTGAATAAACAATAGCATACCGTGATTGTCACGATTGACCACCAGAAACTGTGAATAATTGATTGATACGGACTCGGCTCTATTTGCCCGTCAGCTCCGGTTCGATACCAAATAAAATCATTGTGATTTAAGTTGCCACGTTCAGTATAATATATGAGGGTTGACGATGTGATTATAACAGCGAAGACCCAAATCGACATCATGGCTATTTGAGTGATGGAGCGTTGGAAGACACGTGTCGTAATCTAAAATTAAGAGAAGACGGATATGAATAATGCAATTCGCGTATTTATTTTGTCGACAACTAAGAATCTCACATTAAATCCCACGGAATTTTTAGCAAATTGAAATATTCTCAAAATTCTAAGGAGTCGTAATGTATTTAAATAAGCAATCGTTAACTAGTATAAGAGAAAAAGAATTAGGTTAAATAGCAAACAAAAATTAACAATAAACTATTTACTATTTACGATAGGAATCATCAAATCCAAGTAAAAAGGAACGATTGAGAGAAAATCAATGATATTCCAAAATCCTAGACCAAATTCAAATTCAAAAGTATTCTATATGAGTCACAGAATATTCCACCTAAAGGATATAAAAAAATTATACTTACGAAATATAAATCTAATTCGATGAACTGAAGCATATAATCTTCCGAAGTATTCCAAAGTAAAGATAGTACAGATAAAAATGTCGATTGAAAGCCTTTAAAGAGAAAACAATTTATCCTTTATTTCAGAAACTAATATTAATTTTCGAATCGTACTTACCATATCTCACGAAAATGTTTTAATTGATTCATTAAAAAATACGGTAGAGAATCCACGCAAAAAATTACAGTCGCAGTAATCACACATAATAATGATAAAGAAGAAAATATCTTTGCGTATATCGTCGTCGGTTTTACGAAGAAGTAATAAAATTTACGTTGCAAAGGTGATCGCAATTGATTTTTTATTCGTTCTTTCTCGAAAGGATGAAGTTTCTTTTTTAACGAAATAAGGTTTTATCAGTTATACAAATACAAAAATTTAATTAATAATGGTAACAAATAATATACATGTACCTGAAAGCTTGATTGGTCATCATCTTCATAATTTGTCTCCTCGTCATCTTCATTGTCTGTTTGATCCTGTTCGGTAACTTTGAGCGCTGGATGCTCTCCAGAGAGATTAGTTTCATTTAACTGTGCAGGATTCACCTCTTTATCCAAAGTGCTATACATGTATTTAAATGAAAGTTTCTATTTGTTTAAATAAATATAATCAAGATATGACTTAAAATTTACCTATCTACGGTTTCATGCTCCTTTTTTTCATTCATATCTATTGAGATTTGTGCAAGTTCGTTAGAGGTCTTCTTTTTCGAAGTACGTCTTTTAAATTCCTGTGAATGTGAAGCACCGGTAAACGAGTAATTACGAAACGAATTTTCTGAACGCGGATCCGACGGTGGAAGAAAATAAAGAACTGGAGCTAAGCTATGCAAGTTAGAATTGGACGAAACAGAATTATTTTGCTCATATGATTTGTTCAAATTTGTCAAATTGTTATTAAATGAATATTTTTTCTGTAGTTCCTCCATAAATTCAATTAAGAAAAGCAAAACGAAATTAAATAATTATAAAAAACAAATATTTTATTTTCACACGTGTACATCTCTAAAACACGTAAAATACATGTATATATTAAATCGTAATCAATGACGACACTATAGGGGTGCATTAAAGGCTGCTGATGTTTATAGTTTTTGGCATGATGGCGTAATGAGATTATAATTGGTGAACGACGAAGTCGGGTGAATCTATCAGAGATACGAGATTCATGTAATAAACTTGACAAAAGCCGATGTTGAAAGAAAATTCCAAATTGATTTTGTGTATCATTATTTGCATGCAATTCCAAAATTGATTCTGTGTATCATTATTTGCATCCACATGTAGTTCAAAACGTTACACTTCCGCCCTTAGCGTTAGTTATACATGTGCTACATTAACATGATTTTTCTTTTATTATTATTATAACAATACAAATTGACTATTAAATCTCAAGTTTTCTACTTTTTACTTTTGAATATTGACAATTTTATTAATAAACTAAGTAACTTACTTTTATATTAAAAGTCTTTAATTTTATTAATAAATATTTTTTATAAATAATAAAATTAATATTTTGATAACTTTAATAAATATATTATTATTTAAATAAAAAAATACTTGAACTAATTCTTATTAAAAAAGTTTTTATTCTATATAAATAAATTAACTATTTGAAATAAAGAAAGTATAATTAAAATTAAATATAAAGAATTTATAAGTTATAATAATATAGTAACAATTATAATTAATATTGAATTTTTTCTATTATAATTAATAAAATACATATTTTTCTTTATATATAAAAGTTTTTAATTTACTAATAAATATTTTTATTTTTAACTCAAAATATAGCTAAGTTCTCTAGTTTAATATATATTTTTTCAGATTTTTCAGATTTTTTATCAAGAATTTTTTTTTATTATATATAAAAATAATTAATTTTTATTAATTATTAATTAGTAAAATTAATTATCTTTATATATAATATAAATAAGTTTTTAATAAAAAAATATATATCAAATTAAAAAACTTAAACTATTTTTTGAGCTAAAAATAAAAAAATTATAGTAAGATTGAAAATTTATATATATATATATATATATATAAAATATATATTTTACTAATAAAAAAATTTAAGTATTATATTAACTATAATTTTTAATAATATATTTGATATACCGTATTCTCCCAGAAATAAGCACCACCTGAGAATAATGAATAAATAAGAGTCACGCATCTCATATATGAAAACTGCTCAGGAATAATCACCATCTTTATTTGCTGTGTTGATTGAATAATGCTTATTCTCAGATGAATCCTGGTAGATATTCTAGAAATCCTATTTTTGAGTCCAAAAAATGGTACTTATTTCTGGGAGAATACAGTAATTATTTTTTTAAAATTATATATTTAATAATAAATTATTTAAGTAATTTAAATAAGTTATTTAGAATATTAAAAAATAATATTAATTTCAGAAATATTAAATAAAATTTAATTATTTAAATTTTAAAATTTATAAGATATTATAAATAATTTATATAATTATTTTTAAAAATTTAATAAATATAATAATTAATATATTATAAAATTAAAAAGTTAAAATATAATAAAATTTAAAAATTTTCTTTTTATATTAAAACTTATAATTATATTAAGAAATAAATTTTATAATTTGTGATTTAATATTATTTTTTCAGATTTTATTTAAATAATTAATTAATTAATGTATTAAAAAAACTAATAAATTAAAAATTATTTCTTAATATAATTATAAATTTAATATAAAATAAAAAATTTTAATATTTTTAATATTTTATTAAAAAATTAATTTTTAATTATAATCTTTCTATTATATAATACAAGTTATCAAGAAATTTATATAAAAAATCAAGATAATATTAAAAATATTAACAAGAAATTTATATAGAAAGTTAAATTAAAGATAAATAGATTATTATAATTAAAAACTTATATATTTTATTATAATTATAAATTATTATTAAAAATACAAAACAAAAATAAAGTATCTTTAAATAAATAAATTATAATTCTATAAATAAATAATAATTATTAATATATAATTACTTATATAATAATATTTTTAAAAAATATTTATCAATATATAAATATATAATAAATAATTATAAATGAAAAATATAAAAAATATATATCTAGTTATATTAAGTAAAAAGAAATTCTATTAAAAATATTTTTATATATAATAATTTTAATTAAATTATTTCTCTTTAACTCAGATCTTTATTTAATACTATTTATATAATAGATTAGCTTCTATATTACTTTTTATAAAGATCAATTTCATTTTGAATATATAAATAATCATCTATATATTTAATATATTAGATTTAATATATAATTATACAGATAATTATTATATATATCTATATTATTAATTTAGATAATTAATATTTTTAATTAGAATTTTTTTTAATAATTCTTTATAATTTTATTTCATTCTTTTATTATTATATTTATATTATTATTTATATTATTATTAATTATTAAATTATAATTAATTACTCTTTAAAAATATAAATTAAGATAATTTTATCAATTAAAGTTTTTATATTATAAATAAAAAGAAGAACTTTATCTTTAAAATTAAATTCTTCAAATTTTTTATATTAATTTATATATTTACTTTATTTATCTTAAGCTTCTAATAATAAATTTTTAGCTATTTTAATTATAACATTCTAATACTTTGTAAAATTTTGTGAAGCTGCAATATTATTTTGTGATAATAAGATATTAATTAATAAATGAGATATCTATTCATAATTTAATTCAAAAAATATATAAACAATTAAAGTATTTTTACTATTATTATAAGCAAATTCTGTAGCAACTAGATTTTTATCTTATCTGTTTTATTAATATATTATCAATATTTCTTTCAAAATTCTGTTAAGTCTTTCTATTTAACTATTTATTTATAGATAAAAGACTATTAATATAGTTAATTTTATATTTAGTTATTCAAAAAGAGATTTTTAAAAGTGACTTGTGAATTTAATATCTCTATTTGATATTATTACCATAGATAAGTTATATAGTTTAAAGATATTTTTAAAAAATATCTTAGTGATATTAAATATAATTACTATTATTATAATTAATATAAAATATACTCTTTTAGATAATCTATTTATAAATATAATTATAATATTATATTCAAACTAAAGATGACTCCTTAATTAGTTGTAGCTTGCAGCAACCAATCTGAGAATTATGACAGAGTTGCAACTAGTTATAGCTTCCATCACTAATTCAGACTTAATGATAAGAAGTTGAATTATAAAATTTATGGTGATATATTTCTATTTCTTTTCTGAAATAACAAGAGATTAAAATAATTCTAGAAATTATTCATTATTATTTTTATTATATTAATATAATTTATAATTGATGATATATTTATGAATATTTTTATTCATCTTTTATTAATAAAATTATTGAGATATTACTATATATATCTTATTTATTTCAATATATTCTGTAATTAATATATTATAAAATTCAAATAATAATAATAACTGTAAATAGTAATTTAGAATTAGATAATAATAAGACTAATATTAATATAAAATATTATTTGAGTTATTTAAATATGTATTATACTATTATAGACTATTCATACTTTTTATCTTTATAAAGAAGTAATAATACTATAACTAAAAATCCTTTAATAAACTTTTTGTAGTAGCTTATAAGTTTAAAAATAAATAAAGTTTTGATATATTTATAAATATTAATCAATCTCTGATTATAATTATTTTTCTTGATTTACTTCATTTACTAATATTAAATATTTAAGATATTTTATATATTATTAAATTATATCACATTTTTTTCACTTGATATATAATTTATACTTGTAAAATATGTTTAATATTATTTGAAAATATTAAATATTTTATTATATATTAGAATATTATTCAAGTAAATAATTATAAATTTATTTAAATAATTATAAAATATATTATTTATTAAAATTATGAAAATAATCAGTATATTAGTAGGATCAAAAAGTAAAATTAAGAATTTATAATATTTATAATAAGTTTTAAATATTATTTTATAAATATTTTTTTAGCTATATATATTTAATAATATTCTAAATATAAATCTAACTTTGAAAAGTATTTTAAATTTGTGAGTTTATCTATAAGTTTATTAACTCTTAATAGAGAATAATGATTTTTAATAGTAATTTTATTCAAAACTTTATAATCTATATATAATTTCAATATATCTTCTTTCTTATTTATAAATAAAATTGATATTTTAAAAAATAAGATACTTGAATAAATAAAATCTTTTTAAATAAAATCAGTTTTTTACTTTTTAAGCTTATTTATTTTTATTAATAAGAGTCTATAGATAGATCTGAATGATAATTCAGATTCTAGAATGAGATTAATTTTATAATTTATAGCTCTTTTAAATAATAATTAATTTAATAAGATTTCTAGAAATATATCTTTATATTTTTTCTTTATTTCTAAAATATCTAATAAAGATAATTTTTCTTTAACTTCTTTTTTATTTTTAGTATTATTAAAATATATAGTGAAAAATTCTATATCTGCTAATAAGTTTGCAATCTGCTATCTTAAAATAATATTGAATTACAACTAAAGCTAGACTTAACTTTATTATCTGTTTGAATTTTTATTATTTTTAATTTATAAATAAAGATGATAATATTATTTCTCTAATTTATAGTTAAATTATAAATAATCAAGATTTATCTAGAATAAGATCATATTTCTGTATTTTAATATTTATATATTGTTGTGATATGAACTTTTAGTAGAAATTAGTTAATTATATTTTATTGGTCGTCTCATATCACAATTTGATTGGATAAATAATTCTTTATATCTTATTGGATATTAGCTTTAGAGAATATTATTTGTAGATATT
>CAJVPS010001102.1:0-17394 GCA_910591765.1 Ambispora leptoticha | reverse complement strand
AAGATCAATTGATTGGTCAAATTTTTTATATTCAAAAAATTATAAAATTAAAGAAATTTATGTTACTTTGATAATAATATAATTAAATAAATTAATAATTTTATATCATATCTTTAGAGAATAATAAATCATGATCTAATAAATTAATAATAAATATAATTAATATAAATAATAATAAACATAAATTAATATAAAAGCTTTATATTTTAAATAAATATTAATAAATTATTTTTTCAAACTAAAATTTTAATTCTGATTTATTTGATTAAGTTATTAGATATTAAAATTTATTTAAATATAAAAAAAATTTTATTATATATCTTTTATAAAAAAATTTTTACTAATAATTACTTTTTTTAATTATTATTTTTTAAATTTTATTATATAAAATTTAATTAAAATTAATATAAAAATTATATAATAAATAATTTAATTACTTAATTTTAAAATTTAATATTTTTATAATTATTAATTTAATTTTATTAAATTTAGAATATATATGTATTAAATCTAAAATAATTTATATAATTTAAAATTCTAATATTATAAATTAATAATGATAATATTTAAAATATAATAAAATAGTTAAAATAATATAAAGAGTTAATTTAGATTATTTTTTATTTAATATAAATAAATTATAAAAATTAATTAAAATCTAAATAATTTTTATTTAAAAATAATTATTTTAAGATATAAATTTTTTTTATATTAACTTATATAAATAATAAATTATAAAAGAATAATTAAAAAGAAATCTAATTAAAAATATTAATTATTTAAATTTGAAATTAAAAAATATATAATAATTATTTATATAATAATATATATACAGTGATCATCAAAAGTAATATAATGCTTAAATTTTTTACTAATTATAATTAGTAAAATGCATAATTTTTCTTATATATAAAAGTTTTTAATTTTACTAATAAATATTTTTTATTTTTGCCTCAAAAAATAGTTAAAGTTCTCTAGTTTAACATATATTTTTTTCAGATTTTTTACTAGCAACTTCTTCTAATTACATATGAAGTCAATTAATTTTTACTAATTAATAATTAATAAAAATTAATAAAAATTAATTAACTTCATATGCAATTAGAAGAAGTCACCAGTAAAAAATCTGAAAAATCTGAAAAAAATATAAGAACTTTAGTTATTTTTTGAGGTAAAAATAAAAAATATTTATTAGTAAAATTAAAAACTTTTATATATAAGGAAAATCATGTATTTTACTAATTATAATTAGTAAAAAATTTAAGTATTGTATTATTTTTGATGGTTACTGTAATTTTAAATTAATTAAATATATAATAATTATTTGTATATCTAAAATAAAATTAAATTTTATAATATATAATACAAAAAATAACTATAATACAGATAGCATAAAATAAAGATCCAAATTAAAAGAATATAATTTAATCAAAATTATTATATATCTCTTTACTTAAAGTATAATATTCTTGTTATATTTAAATATATAAATTTTCAAAGAATTTTTTCTTTTTTATAATATTTTTTAAGTTTTCAAGAGATTTTTGAGTAATATTATAGAAAGAATATTCAAGCTATTAAAAAGATATTAAGATTTTTAACATGAATTCTTTATTAAGAATATTTTTAATTTTATATTCTTTTTTATTATTTATAGTAATAATAACTATGATAATATATATTTATTAAATTTATTATTTGAATTATATTTCTTTAATAATAAAATTATTAAGAATATTTTCAATTTTATATTCTTTTTTATTATTTATAGTGATAATAACTATGATAATATATATTTATTAAATTTATTATTTGAATTATATTTCTTTAATAATAAAATTTATTAAGAATATTTTCAATTTTATATTCTTTTTTATTATTTATAGTGATAATGACTATGATAATATATATTTATTAAATTTATTATTTGAATTATATTTCTTTAATAATAAAATTAAACCATTAAATAAAATTTCATATTAATTAATAACTATAATTAATAAGTAATAAAAATATTTTATTAATAATTTTAAAGAGTTTAATAAATTCTAATGTGAGTTTCTTAATTCTTCTTTATTTATTAATTAGATTATTTATATTATAGATAAGGAAAAAAACTTAATCTTTAATAGTAAATTCTTTATATCTTCTATATTGATTTATATATTTACTTTATTTATCTTAATAAATCTTTAGTAGTCTTGATTAAAGATAATTTCTTAATTAATTATAACTTGTAATATTTAATTAGAAAATTATAATTTAATTATAATTAATTATAATAGTTAATCAAAAAATTATAAACAAGTTGTAGCTAATTATAATATTATTTTAAATTTTAATTATAATATTCTAATATTTTATAAATTCTTGAGAAAATATAATATTATTTTGTAATAAAAGAATATTAATTAGAATATAAAATATTTATTTATAATTTAATTCAAATAATATATATTTAATAAAAGTATTTTTACTATTATTATAAATAAATTTAGCTATTGTTAGATTTTCATCTTATCAATCTTATTTATATATTAAATATATTTTAAATATCTCTTTAAGAATTTTATTGAGTTTTTTAATTGATTATTTGATTGAAAATAGAAGATTATTAATATTACTAATTTAGTTTTAAGTTATTTAAAAAATAACTTTCAAAATTTGCTAATAAACTTGATATTTCTATTTGAAATTATTATTAAGAGTAAGTTATATAATTTGAAGATATTCTTAAAGAATGTTTTTGTGATATTAGATATTATAATTATTATATATATTAATATAAAATATACTTTTTTTAATAATTTATTAATAAAAACCTACTATTATGATATTCAAATTTTGATAAATGTGATTACCGAGATACACCGGCCTGATTAAAGTATCCGGACAAGATCGGCAACTAGAAAAATAATTGAACTTTAATACCGAGTTATCTGTAAAAAAACGCCGATCAATTATTTGTGAAATTTAATTAAAAACGGTGTATCTGCATCCAAATTCTTTGATATTTTTTTATTAGATTCATCTTGATTTCTAGGTAATGTAATAAAAAACAATAACTCAAAGTCAAACCACTTCAACACCATGTTCTGATAGATCTGAAATATCAAATGATCATGTAAAGTACGTATATACATTAACAAATTGATCTATAGTTTATTAATGAAAAATAAATCTAGAAAATATAAAGATACCATTAAATAAAGCAGGTTTTGTTGATTCTAATCATATAAATTTATTTAAAGTTAATATGTAAATTCTCTCAAAAATATCTGTTGAATTTAGTAAACACAAAAGTGATCAATTTCATTCAGTGGATAAATTTTTATAAAAAAGATATATTCTGAAAGCTTAGAATTTTAAATTATAAATCGCATTTAAATATTATCGGTATAATACATGTATAACGTTAATGATCTTAAGGTAGTTAGTTTGGCTTCATCTGCTATAAGATCGTGATAAAATATTACACGTAACTAACACCGGATCCACTTTACAAATTTGACATATCTCATCGTATCCTACCCGTTCAAGAACCCAACAAAAGTTTCACAAACTTTGTTAGTTGTAATTTATTTATTTAGAATGCACGGATATAAGGGTGCCTTAAAGATTTTACATCAATCAATAAACTTATTTAGAACACACGATGGAGATTTAAATAAAACATTGGAAATCGAACTGAATACATGTAAACATATACTGTATCACTGTTCTAAAGAAACTAAATACTGCCTCAGTTATTATTCCATATTCACCTACAGTTAATAAATTGGATAAAATCGGTTTATATAAAACCGATAACATGTAATTAAAATCCTAACCTGGTTATACGATATGTATGTAATTCTTCGTATATAAAATTAAATGATAGAGGTACAGAAAAATAAGGTTTCCGAAATTACGAAATTTTATGTTGCAACGGCAACAATATATCAAAAATTTTAAGAATTGCATGTTCTTTAATAAGATTTATCAATCAATCTACTACTTAACTATCACTTGTAATTTTGCAAAAATTAACAATATATTAAAATTTTGATTAAATAAAACTGTTATTTTTAGTACAAAATAATAGTTTGCTCGAATATAAACCTAATAAAACCAATAAAACTTGCTAATATTTTTCTACAAGTAAAACAAATTTTCATTTTTTATGTGAGAATTATATATTTATTGTGGCTGTGGGGGAGAACAGTCTAAGTAGACTGATTTGACTGAAAAACCAGGCGGATTGATGGGACCACAGCCACTAAAAACTTCAGTTCCCCGTACGCAGTTATAGGCAGAATAGAAAGTGTAGCAAGCTTTAGGATTATCACTGTAAACTTTATATATAGGGTCGGTTTCGTCAACACCGTAGCACCCAGTCGCACCACCCGTTTGATGTCTATAGGTACCTTCGTAAACTAAAGAAAAATGAGGTGACATTAGAATGTAACAGTTTTACATATAACGATAAATTAATAAATGTATATGACACTCACAAACGGTGCAAAACTTTTGAGCTTGAGCATAAATTACGAAAGTCAAACTGATAATTAGAGATAGAATAATAGATTGGAGCTTCATCTTGTTTTTGTAATTAGCTTTCAATGATATGTTCCTTAACTTGTGAAGTGTTTGTGTGGATGTGAAGTGCAAGTGAGGATGTAAGATGTCTCCTTATATATTAGATTTTTCATTATCATTATTAATTGATCGAAAAGTCCTATCGTTATTAATTCACAAGGCTGATATGTACATGCAATAACGGTAATATTCCAGAGGGATTTTCTTTTTAGCTATTTTTAAATCAAACAACTTGTTAGGAAATTGATAGGCATCGTTATAGTGTGATAAATGATTTTTCTCACAAGTACATGTACACGTACATTCTTTTTAGGAAATTTACCATATACAGTGGCGCTTAAAAGTATTACATCATCTGGGAAGATACATGTACAATACAAATGCCGGCAACTGGGCTAAAAATTTAGTTTTCTCACAAGTACATGTACATGTACATTCTTTTTGGGAAATTTACCATATACAGTGGCGCCCCATATGCATAAAAATAAATCGAACCATAAAAAAAATTCTTAAACAAAATAAACGAAATTTTAACCTGCCATTTAGTATCGCCACCCTTCACATTAATTACATCTTGAATACGTTCTTCCATACTTTCAATTGGCTTCATTAAAAACACATTATTGGTCTCAATCCAAATTTTGATGACCTCAAATGTTGGTCTCATTCCAAAGGTGTTCAATTGGGTTAAGGTCAGTGATTTGGGAAGACCAATCAAGTACATTAATATCATTATCCTCAAACCATTCATAGATAGAAGTTGTCATTGTCTTGTTGTAACACATATCCTTATTAATATTGTACAATCTGATTGTTCCTAAAAAGTCATATTACGATAAAATTCCTTATTCCTTATTCATACAATAATAAATGCATATTTTTTTGACGAAATTTAAATGTTTGGTTTGTTTTATTATGAAATAGTTTTTTTGCTTGATCCGTGAGAAAAGATTATTACTATATAAAGTTTGCTTTATTGTGCTTGTGCTGATTAATTTTATCAATTTTTTGGATGGAACAATTACGATTTGAAATTAAGCGTATGATATTTCATTCAACTAATCTTTAAAGGTTGATAGGTACTGTAGCTTGCTTTATTCTAATGATGGTGAATTTAAAAACTTTTTCGCGATTGGCAATAAAAAAGGCGTATCTTCTTGAAGTGTATAAATTTGGGCTTGTTTTCAACAGGAAGATACACCATAATTAAATTGTGTAAAATGAGATATATTATTAATTATGTTTTTTAAATATTAAGCACATATAGCTTTGTTGTTTTTGAACGCACATTATGTATTTTGTTTTCGAGTTTCATTACCAGATTGTAATAAATACAGACTAAACAAATGACATTTTATTTGTTTAAATTATATGAAAAGTTCACTTTAACTTCTATTATGATATACACTGGAATTCAAGGGTTGTGATACTTATATCGCTAAAAATTATCTCAGAATTTTTTTTTCAATGGTGTAACACTTTTGAGTGCCAATGCACAATGCATACAGGTGAAAAAATAGGCATGAAAATGCAAATTAACCCATATTTTTACCTTTGTAATTTTTTAGTTCATGTATGTGCTGTGCATAATTTAAAGGAAATAAAAATGAACATTTTCTAAAGTAAAGTTGCTGATACAAACAAGTTTTTCAAAAATAGATTCCGATTGCTTTTAAACGCTGTGAAAGTTATAATTATACTATTATCACAGAATAACGAAAAAATCCGTTACAAACGAATATTCGATAGTGATGACTCCATGAATATATAATTTCAACTATAAAAAATCTGACTTGGAATGGAAATTATTAATATTATTGACAGTTTAACAAAAAATTCGCCGAAGAAAAAGTTTGTACATCGCGACTTTCATCCTGCCCTTATATGAGTCCAGAGGTGCTAAATGGAAAGTATACGCTAACGCTGCAGATGTTTATAGCTTTTAAAATTGTTGTAATAGGTGAACGACTATTTGCTATAATCATTATCATATTGAATATATATGTTATGAGTCTGAATCAACTTCAGAATTTGATGCTAATGAATTCAATATACTGTAATTTACAATCTTGCCTATTGATATAAAATATAGTATATAAAATGCAGCTATTATTAAGAACTACAAAATTATAATATATACTTTAATTAGAAATTTATATTAGCTACATGTGATATAATGCTTTATATTGATAATTAATATTTATAAAATTAACATAGGTTGATTCAGAATCAACACAACTTCCATGCAACGCATGACGTTCTATGTTGGTAAGCGAGGGATATTGTATGATTTTTATTCTATTATCAATCAATTGATGCATTGCCTTTTTGGCGCAAGAACCAACTAATACGATGGAATTATAATTACGATTACGACGTCTTTACGAAGAGTATAAAGTATTTTAATATCTGGGGAAGAATTATACGCAATTGCTTCTTCTTAAAAAAAAGCTTTATGTAATTTTTATTATTTTCGTTATTTCTTGTTCGTTGTATTATTGATGGCACAAGAGCCAACCTTTTTATATAAATTTTTATTATATAAACACTAATTCTATATAATTTATTGTATTCTCGATATTATGTTTTAGAAGTTATACTAAAAATTAATAAAATATTTTGAAATAACATTTAGGACAAAAGGAAGAATTATAGTAAATATTATAATTAGTTTAATTAATTTTAGTAGTATGACCTTAGAAACACCTCAAGAACCAGAACCAATAGTAGAAGAAACCTCAACTTCAACAAATAATCCACAGAATAGTCCTAGAATAAAATGGTTTGTGGATATAATTAATACAGAAATTTTGAGAACAGCAATAAAAGCAAATGTTAATTATCAATTTCAACCTGAGCAAAGCTGGAAGACAAGAGTTCAGACAATATTCAATAACCTATTTGAAAATTGTGATAATCAATCTGATGAATCACAATTTATTAGATATTATTACTTTGAACAATTATTGAAAGAAATGTCTAGACAATATTCCAGAAAACTAATGGAACTACAAAGAGAATTGGCACAATCAAAAGGAGTTACTTCAATCAGGAGATACTTTCTTCCTGGAAAATGAATTTATCAGCTATTAGAAAAATGTGAACTTGAAAAAGTATATAACTTCCAATAAATTACTTATAATGATCTTGTACATACATACTCCTACAATATATTAGCAGAAATTCTAAAAATGAATCTGCCACTTTGAAATCCAATATCTCAAAATTTAATAATCCAATTTAAATGAAAATATTCTATTAAATTTATCATGACTCCATGAATCTTATGATAATATCTTTATTTAAATGAGATCACAAGATTACAAAAAATTGAATTCCAAAATGATTATCAGATTACAAGAAATTGAATTTCAAAATGATAGTTTTATTTTTAAAATTTCTGGTAATATATTGTGAGAGTGTGTATAAGAAATGAAAAAATCAAAGAAGTTTTGAAAAGAATTTAATAGTCTCGCTAGAGCTTGATCTTACTTAGAGAGACCAAATATTACTGTAGTAACATAAATTTCTTTAATTTCATAATTTTTCAAACTTGGAGAATTTGACCAATTAATTGATCTTTAGAAGATATGTGATTTTGAATAATATAATTAATATATCAGCTATGGATTCAATTATAATTTAACAATATTCTTGCAATATATTTGTAATATTTCAAGATTATAAATGAACAATTAGCTCCAAAATCAATAACAGTTCACAAATAGTTTAATAATAGTTTAAAAATACTTTTTCAGCTTGAAATAAATAGTTTTGGATTGAATTATTTGAAAAATATAATTTAAAAGCTTATTATTATAATAATAGTAATCTTTTTAAAAGATTCCTTTTCAAATTATACTAATATCCTTTCTTTCACCTAGTTTTATTTTTTTGATTATATAAAGTTAATTTTGAATTTTTGGATTATAATATTATATTAATTTTTAATTTTTGATATTGTTTTAAGAGTAAAATATCTCTACTATAAATAAGTCTTACTTGTTTTATTATTTTTGAGAGTAAAAAGATTAAAAATAGTTCAGTAACAAATTTTATTTATTTTTATCATCTTTTTCTTTTTAGAATATCTATCTTATCTTTTTATTTTACTTTATTATTTATATTATCTTATAACTTATCATATATATCTTATCTCTTATTTTTACTTATTCATTTATTGATCTTTGCCCCAAAGTTTGTAATTATAATCTAGAGTAATAAATAAGTCTAGATAGAAATTTGTAAAATCTCAAAAATATATAAATATCTCTATTCTAAGATCTGAAATAAATATACTTGAATAGTAATAATTCAATTATCTTTTGAAAATACTTGAATTAAACTTATTTTATAATTTTTCTTTAATTTTTGCCTTAATATCTTACTTTTATTTATCTCTTCTATCATAATAGAGTATATTCTGATTATTTACAAGTTTTCCTTGTCTGAAAAACTTAGATAATGGATATTCTTTACTTAAATTAAGCCAAGTATATTTATTTGATTTAGAAGATTCTTGTAAGTTTTCTTACATATAAAAGTTTAATTTAGCATTTGTTACTTTAGTTTAGCATTTGTTACTTTTGTTTATATTTATTGTATTTAATATTTATTATCTTGATTAAGTATTTGTTGCTTTTGTTTTTAATACTAATCCTTAGTTTAGTATTTATAATTACAACTTTATTTTTATATTTTTGTTTTATTTTATTTTTGCTTTGTGTTGATATAATACTTATAAGTATTAGCACTAGAAAATCTTTAAAATAATCATTATCTTTTTAACCTTTATAAATAATCATTATTTTCATAATCTTTATAAATAATTCAGTTTTTGCTCTTAAAACTTATTATAAATTATATTTTTGATAAAATCTACCTTCCAGAATATAGTTTGTAATAATGATAAAGACTGTTAGAGACCTATTACTAGAAGCTCAAGAAAAATAATCAAAATACATAAATCAACACAGAAGATTTGAAAAATTCAATCTTGGAGATAAAGTTCTTCTCTCTACTTATAATATAGAATATTTAGTTAATAAATAAAAAAAATCAAGAAATTTACATTAAAGTTTATAGATCCCTTTGAAGTTATCACCAAAATATCTTCTATCACTTACAAATTGCAACTATCATATAATATAAAATTATATCTGATATTTCATATATCACTTCTAAAGAAATATAACCCAAATGATAAATATAATAGATATTAATCACCATCAACAATTATTATATTAAATAATAAAGAAAAATATGAAGTTGAGAATATTCTTGATAAAAGAATTTATTATTACAAATTCCAATATCTTGTTAAATAACTTAATTATTCTCTTTATAATACAACTTGGAAATCTCTTGACAACTTAAAAAATGCTATAAAGAAGATTAATATTTTTGAAAAATCACATACTTAAATACAATGAGAATATTATATTTTAAGTAGAGGAATATGTAATAATTTTGATTAGGTTATCTCTTTTTAGATTTCTTTTAGTTTAGATCTTTATTTTACATTATTAGTATAACAGATTAGCTTTATATTATATTTTTAAGAAGATCAATTTCACTTTGGATATATAAATAATTATTATATATTTAATATATCTAGATTTAGCATATTATTACTCAGATAATCACCATATATATCACAATTATTAATTTAGATTATTAATATTTTTAATTAATTATTTTTTTTATAATTTTATTTATTCTTCTTTTATTATTATTTATATTTTATTTATTATATTTATAATTATTATTACTTATTGAATTATAATTAGTTGTCTTTTGAAGATGCAAATTAAATTAATTAATTTTATTCAACCCATATGTATTTTATTTATAGATTATTATTAATTTATTTATATTTTGTATTTATTTCTTTTTTTATAAATATAATTTGTCTATTTTATATTTTTAACTTCAGATTTGAATACTTTTAAATAATAAAAATAATTATAAGTTATAAAATTAAAACTGTTCATATTGTATTTTATCTTATTTACAACTATTAATAAATAATCTTATACTGAGAAAAATTTCTGATTGAGATCCAGATGTACAATCTCAGTATTTCTATTCAAGTTAGATATATATTAGTCTATAAACTATCTCTTCCTATCAACTTCTGGTATGTCAATCTTTTTTTCTTTTATATATTTTACTATTTTTCTCTTTTTAATTTCTTCTCTTCATTAATTCCTAAATATTTTTTCTAATTTCTTTTTTCTATACTAATTTTTTTAGAATAAATCAGTATATTAAGAAAATAATGAAGTCTTACACTGTAATATCAAGAATTTAGGTTTTATTATAGAGAAATTTCTTGAATTTAGACTAGTCTTTTCTTAATATTTTAAATTATTATTTTAAATAGTATATATTAATAGACTTAACCTTTATATGTATATCAGTTTAGTTATATTATAATATAGTACTGAATGAATCTAATAGTAACTAATTAATTTAGATTATAGTACTAGATATTATATTCTGAATATTCTTTTTATATAATAAGAGTTAATTCTTAGAATAGTTAAATTATTTATATTTTAGTATAACTCTTATATCTAGAACTTTAATTATATTATAGTATATTAAAATAATAATAATAATAATAATAATAATAATAATAATAATAATAATAATAATAATAATAATAATAATAATAATAAATTCTTAATATATTTCTTTCTTTTATATCTTATAAAAATTAGAAAATTTTATTATATACTTTATTTTAAAGAGTTTTTATATAATATAACTGATATTTATTATAAGACAAATTATATCTCAGAATCTAGTAGCCTAAAAAATTGCTTCTTTCTTATTTAATATTTACTTACTATAACTTTACTATTTTTAATATATATATAAAATCTTTTCTTTTATATTATTTTTTTTCTTTCTATTTTTTTATTTTTCATAATATAAGAGTTATTAATTTATTTTTTCTATCTAACTTATCATAAGTTATAATATTAATAGTTAAATTACTATTTTTATCTAATTAAATATGAAATATTTTCTTATTTTACTTTATTTTTTTCTCTTTATTATTTTCTTTTTTTATTATAATTATTTATTTTTATAATTTCTGATAGTTAATATCAAATTAGTAGCTAAATTACTATTCTTATCTGATTAAGCCTGGAATTTTATCTTTAACTTCTAATATATTATTTAATAAATACTATTTTTTTTTCTTTTTCTTTTTTTTTACTACTTTCCCTTTCTTATCTTTATTTTTGTAAATTTTTCATATATAATACTTTGTCTTTTGACTTTCTCATCTATAATTCTTCTAATTTTTTTTTATTATTTATATATCTTTATTTTTATCTTGTATTTTTACTTATATATCTTCTATTTTAAGATATTATATAATATTATTATACTAATAATATCTTTATAAAATTATATTATTTTATATATATATTTTTCTTATTATACTAAGTTTACATATTCTTACTTGGTTATAATATATACTATTATTTATATATTTGACTAGCTTCTTATAGCTAAAAATTTAATTATTTCAAATTTTATTTTACTTTTTATTAGTTGAATTACAAATTAATTCTGGCTTAAATAATTAATATATATTTTTCATTTTTTAATATAATTACTATTCTAATTTTTATTATTTTTACTTTTCTTTTTATTTTAGCTAATTATTCTTATTATAATATTTTATATTAAATTAATCTGAAGATTTTTCTTATATTTTAAGCTGAGAATAATTTCTAATTAAGATACAAATATATAATTTCAGTATTATTATTCAAGATAGATAATTATTAGTCTATAAATTACTTCTTTCTTTCTATTCTTGGTATATTAATCTCTTTTCTATTATATATTTTATTACTTTTCATATATCTCAAATCTTCTTGTTTTCTTTTTTTTCTTTACTCTTTTCTTCTTGTTATTTTCCAAATATTTTTTCTAATTCTTCTTTCTCATACTAATTTTTCAGATAATTTAGATTAATATATTAAAGAAATAATGAAGTTTTATATTATAATATCAGGAATTTAGACTCTATCACAGAGAAATTTCTTGAATTTAGATATATCTCTTCTTAATATTTAAATTATTATTTTAAATAAGATATATAAACTATATTTATCTTTATATTATATGTTAGAGTCATATTATAGTATGATCTAGAATAGATCCAGTTAGTAATTAGTTAATTTGTACTATAATTCTAGAGTTATATTTTGAATATTCTTTTTATATTATATAAGCTCATTTCTAGAATGACTATAATTTTTGTATTATAATTTAGCTTATTATATTTAGAGCAAGATTATATATACTGTAGTATATTAAAATATTAATAATAATAATAAATACTTATCCAAATCTTATTTCTATACATCTTATAAATACTAGAAAATTTTACTAATTTCTTTAAATCAAAGTATTTTTTTATTAATAAAACTAGATACTATCTATAGTAAAATCTTCTTTATAATATTAAAGATAACTTCTGCTATAAACATAACTCTCTATTCTAGTTCACTATAAAATTCTAGCTCTTTCATCACAAAATAACTTTCTTTTTTTTACTATTCATATTGATAATAATATATTAGAAGCAAATAATAAGCTTATTTAAGAATTTTAATTAAAAAGTATTTTATCTTTAGTTTCTTTCTAATTATTTACTAATTTTTTTAATAGAATTGATATATTTATTACAAGTAATAGTAATAATAATAATAATAATAAAAATAATAATAATTCTTTTCTATTAAGTATAAATTCTTTAATATTATAAAAAAACTAAAATTTATAATAACTAAAAAGTTATTAGTCAGCTTGATCCTAAAAAATTCTAATATAATTTTCATAATCACATTATATCAAGTCTAATTATCTAATTCAGTAAATAATATTAATACATCTTTTATATTTGAAAGTTAAGTTAACTTCTTATCAATTTATTCTATATCTTCTTTTTCTGGAATACTAATTGATAATTATATTATATTAATTATAAATAATATACTAAACTAGATAAGATTAATCAAGAAAATAATAATTGCTATCACTTTATTAAAAACTTTTGGGAAAACTTTTCTAATTGCATTCTGGAATGGAAGTAATCGAGATTTTAAGATTTCGAGATAAGTATTTGCAGCTATTTTTTCACTATTTTTTTATATTAAACAGAAAAAATTAATAGTCCTTCCGCGAAATATCTCCAAATTTTCATTCACTTTTAAAGGTAGGCGTCAAACAATTAATGTTAAGCTTTTCTCCAGGATGCCGCCAAACTCTTTGCTGTTATGACTGCTTTCCAATACCACACTGGTTTTATCAGAGAAAATTATTTTCTATTAATCATAAGATAATTTATTTTTATTTTCCTCACATCATTTAATATGAGTAAATGTATGTGTTTTCGAGATATAAGGTTTCTTTGCAATGAAATGTGAGTTAATTCTGAAGCTGTGCAATACATTTGTGAAAGCTGATAAATTACAAGTGAGGCCCAAATTATTGACTATTTTGTGTAGTGATGCATATCATTTTTGCTAGCTTCACGAATAAGTAAATTCTTTTCTTCCTGAACGTGGTAAGTTTTCACTTTTATGGTTTGTTTATATTTGTTTAAAAGTGACGTGCTGTTATAGGATCATATCTGAGTATTTTTGCGATTTGAGCAGTATTTGTGATGTCCATATACACCAAAATCTTTCCCTTTTCAATTTTGTTAAGCTGCATATAGGCGAACATCATTTTTTAATCTAATGAAATTATTGTATTGGCGAAATGGCAAAAAATAAATAAAGTGATGTTTATTATCAAAAAAGAAAGAAAACTTCTTAAATGTAATTTTAAAAAATGGTTAAATATGTAAATTGGATGATAATTTCTGTGGGTACTGTACATGTATATAGTATCACACACTCATATTTTATGTGTTTATGTATATCAAAGATGCTTCTATTGCTTTCATTACTTATGTAATTAATAATATTATTAACTTTAACTTTAAGTATTGATTGTTTGTTGTTATATGCATTATGTATTTGAATTTTTTTTAGATAAATATATTTTGTAAGAGCAACAATATAATTCAGTTATTTTATTCTAAAAACATATTTTTTTAAGTGAAATTAGTATAATTCCTATAATTTATGTGTGTTAAATGTTTTTCTTGATTTGTGAAATCAAATTTAATTGATTGTGTGTATAAAAAAATTTGTTGACAAAGAAGATAAATAAAAAATTAAGTGAATTCATATGTGATAAATGAAATAATGATATGAAAAAACAGTGATTACTACAATAATTTTATTAGATATTATGAACTAGATAAAAATAATCTATTTGATAGAATTTTTAATTAATATGAGATGGTTGAAACGATTGTACCAAATTGGGATTGATTTTGAGATAAAGATTTAGTGGTTTATTTTTTTGTTTTACATTGTAAGAAATTTTTGTTCTCATTAAGCTTTTTAGTTTTACAGCATATTTAAGACTTGTAATTTGAAAAATCAATAGGATTATTTATTTCCTTCATAAAAACAATATAACTATAAACAAACATATTTGAATATAAAAATAAACGTGCGATCTGTACCAGTTGGGATTGATATTAATTTCGAGTAAACATTTACTCGTGTAAATTGCATTCAAGTGGATTTATTGTTTTATTTATATTCGTGAGAATGCTTTTTGCAAGCCATTTATTTATATTTTTATAATTAAAATTTTTAATATTAAAAAATTATTATACTTAAATTTGATCATTATTTTGTAAATTAATTTCAAATAATCTTATTTATTAATTATTAAATAAATATATTTAAAATTTTCTAAAATATTTATTGAAAAAAAGATTAAAAAAGAATTTTAAAATTTACTCGCCAGGTATTTAATAATATCTGTTTTCTAAATCCTTTATATCTTCTTCTGTTATAGGATATTCCAAAGAGCTGTATCCTGAAAATGTAAGTAATGTATTCGATTTCCGATAAATATTATCGTAGAAGATAGAAAAGATAAAGTCGAAATGTTTTCAGCAATTGATCTGTCTTCAAGAATGCGGATCTCATTTTCAATAACGAATTTGTACTGGGAATAGTATTTGGTATCATAGGTTATACTCCTTTATAAATATTCAATACAATATCATTTTCATAACTTCTCTCTCCAAATGATTATTCACTTATTACAATCTCGTATAACATCATGCAAATATCTGCAGCAATCCAATATACTACATGTACTTGTGACGCATATAAGAAATACTCCACAAATTTATTGTCTAGGCCTTTCTATATTATTTGTAATGCTAGGTCCAAAATCAGAATATATTCCAGATTGTCGATAATATCAATAAATATTTTTAATTTTGATTCTAGGTTAATTTTTCGTAATTGGAATTAATATACATTTAAGGATTTCACTATCTTTTCCATAATTCATATTATATTTGTAAATTGCTTTGAATTGTGTAATGAATTCAACACACATTCAATTTCTCTAACTGTTTAATTTATTTATTTATTACATTTAGGAATTTATCCATCCAACCAGGTTACTTTATAAATTGTCCCAAAAAATACTTTTTGCAAGTATTCAGCAATCTTTCAAAAGGAATTCATTCGAATAATTTATATATTTTATCTCCTTTTAAAAATTTTTAATATCTATCTCCATTAGATTAATATTGTAACATTAACTATAATTATGAATAAACACTCATCATAATAGTAATTATGGAAATATTCATTACAATGATGAGCATTTTTAAGTTTACTTTATAAAAAGCGAATTGCTTGAAATAATAGTACATGTAAACCAAAAGAGATAAGCGATATCGTTATACATGTACATGTTACACAATTCCGTGCTCCATGTAGTGATTCTAATTCTATGCGCAAAAAAACCGTCCATGTTAAAAAAATGTGGAGCCTTAAATGTATATGTACTACATGTAGTAAGCAAGCATATGCATATGTATATAAACTCAGATGCACTGTCAACTATTTATTTATTGTTAAAACATTAGCAATTGACGGAGGCTTATTCATATATAAAGAAGCGTTATTCGTATATCTTAAATATATGGCAGACATAGTATCAAATAATGAAATCGAAGAGTTTGTTCAATTGACACCTGGAATTACGAAAATATCTTTCGATAAGTTTACTAATATTGAGAAAATCGCCAAAGGGGGGTTTGGTGAAGTGTACAAAGGTGTTTGGAATAAGAATGCTTGGGAAATGAAAGAAGTTGCATTGAAATCATTTGGGAAAATAAAAGAATTATTGCATGAGGTAATTGATATTAAAGATGGTGTCCGAACTCACAATTTGAATTTGATCGAAAATATGCAAAATTCTAATTTCTATAATTATTTTTTCATTGTTCTAATTCTATTTATTCAATAATAATTGTACAATTAAGGCTGAATTGATTCATAAATGTCGAAAAAGACGGTAAAAATTATAGTTAAACTTATTATTTATTTAATATATAGTAATTAATTATCTTAACACTTTGATTAGTGATGGTTACGAAAGTAAGAAATCACGATTTTATTTTAAACTACCATTTTAATTTTTTTTGATATCAATAATTTATTTAGTTAATTCATCATTCTATCTTTTATTTAGTTGGTAAGAATCAACGATCTTATTTTGCATCTTTCATTTTAATTTTAATAATTTATTTAACCCATTATTCTATCTTTTATTTAGGACGTAAGAAATCAACGATCTTATTTTGCATCTTTCATTTTAATTTTCTTTGATATTAATAATTTATTTAACTAATCC
>CAJVPS010001101.1:0-17394 GCA_910591765.1 Ambispora leptoticha | reverse complement strand
AGCAAATATACGAAAATCGTTGGGTTAATCCTGTTAAATGAAGATATCGAGGAATGGAGAGTTTATTGGCAAATATTGGATGTTATCGCTTCGAGCAACAGTATTCTGCGCATATTATTTAATGTTCTTGAAAGCAGTGAAGAGCTACAAGAGCTACAAGAACAAGGTTTACAAGGTTTAATCCTATGGACAATGAGTATTATTGCAGAAAAGGTTATCAGAAAACATTTACAAGGTTTAATCCTATGGACAATGAGTATTATTGCAGAAAAGGTTATCAGAAAACATTATGTAACAATGAGAAAAACAGAATTCGGTGCATCGGTGCCCAAGTTTTTAATCTTGGTTAGAAAACTAAACAATATAATGAAACGAAACAGTGTGAAGTTGAATTCAATTACTCTATCGTGCTCGAGTATCTACTCAAGACACTAAACAAGTCAATACCAAGAAGTAGAATTGATGGTGTGCCGTGCCGGCCCAGTTTATTTTGCAATTTACAAAGATCCAATCCAGAACGAATATCTTTATTAATGATATCATAACCAAATAAAAATGAATTTCAACATGCTACGAATTCGGAAATTTTACTACCGTATTATTTTGCAATTAGTACCGGGTCTCTTAATTCTGGGCTTAAAAATTGATTAGTTCCTACCGGGTACTTTATAATGGGGATTTGTGTAAAAATGATATTTAAATAGTGGGTTATTTATGCTATTGTAGCTGGTTAACTATATCTGTTGTAAACGAATTCATGATAAAGTTCTCATAGTCGTATTTATTTATATAAATATATCTTATTTTATATTCAATTAAAACGAATTTCAAATATATCAAATATTCGAATTCTACAAGCGTCAGTTCGTATGTTCAAAACGAAGGGTAAATTTACTATTACTGTATATATTTTATAATATCGATATCGATATCGATAAAAAATGCTTGTTTCCACATAATTTGATATAGATAACAATGATAACTCAACAAACGTCAGTTTACATGTATTAAACGAAGCAGATGAAGGTAAAATTATTAAATATACCCCAATTATATAAGTAATAACGATTTAAATATATCAAATGTTTTAGGTATGTTCTGAATGAAGGTAAAATCACTATTTTGAAAAAATGCAATGTTTGCTTTGCATGTGAGATAGACCAACAAGTACAAGTTTAAAGAAAAACTATTCGTACTCCTTTAAAATGTCTATCTAATACGAAATGTATATCATGACTTCATTCATCAAAACTGTTACAGTTACAATTTTTTGAATAGTTTTCAAACTGTCGATTATACTGTATAAATATCATCTCAAGTCAATTTATATTGTAGCCATCGCAACGAAAAATATTAAAAATAATTATCCCTATGCTATTGTTCTGAGCCAACCAACGAAATTCTTACATTGTTACCTTGTAACAACAACGTTGATGTCGCTTCGTAAAAAATTCCCACAAAATTCTTTATATAACACTGTCTTCCCCAATAAATAACACGAATACTTTACAAAAATGCTTACTTTGCATTCCAAAAATGTGATTATCAGTAGAGCCTCATAAACATCTGTATCGTACGCTATTTCCTTGATCTCATAGACATTATTACAAAAATTCCTACCAAATTCACATTTTGTGTTGTACGCAATAATTCGATAATTAACTCTATTATTCGTTGTTCAGAACATAGCCATGTCCTTTGTAAAAATCCTTACTTGTACGTTAGGATTCGCGAATTCTTGTAGTGACTTACAATCTGTAAAATAGATAGTTAGTTAGTAACCAAATTGTATATAAAGGACAGTTCTCGAAAGTCAGAGAAAAAAGTCACTGTGTGGTTTGAAGAAAATAAATAAAATAATTTTTAACTCTTCGCTTCAGCTTTTATTTCTTTTGTATCTTAACAAAATCGATTCCTTTTGTGTTTAACAATTTACTGCTTTGACAATTGATGAACCACGTTTGATCGTTTGATTCTTGGATTATCATTGACGTAAATATATCGTTAATCATTTTGTTTTTTATTATTTTAGAATAAATGTACTTCTGTGGTTTGGAATAATTATTATTAGTAAATTGCTTCTTTTCGTTATGTTATCTTTTGTTAGCAATTATTGTTAATTGACGTAAATATTATTATCCATACTTTCCTTTACACCCATTGAATTCTTTGCTCTTTGATCGTGTATATTGGCATAGAAGACCTTTAGAATACCGATGGAATCCGTTCTGTGTAAATCATTCAGTCTAGCTCTCGTGTCTACAATTTTTTAGTCAACTAACTTCTGAATTGAGCGTGACAATATAGCCGAAATTATAGCATTAAAGCACGGTCTGAATCTATTTTTGAAAACCTGATTCTATTAGAACACAAAAAGAAACCTGTTTTCACTTTAGTACAATTACAGATTCTCACTTAATTTGTGTCCGAGCCTTTTTTAAAATTGTGTACCCAGGTCTCTTACAATTTTGTCCAGCAATGACTTGAATTTGCGGCGGTAAAATATGGTATGATATTGAGGTCATGGAATAGGATAAATTTTCTGGTCACAGATTGGTCCGATATCAGAAGAAGTAAAGGTAAAAATCTCGTAAGTATTCAGTTTGGATAAGAGTTAGGATTACTAAGATTTACAATAGCAAATTGCACAAGGAAAACTTTATGTTAGGGCACAAAAGATAGCTTATTGGGCTAATTTTGCGAAACACGCTTTTTCAAAACGAACGTTTGTTTTGAATTTTTTTATTTTATACCTGATCATGAGGGCTGTCAAAATACAATATGAAATATTATTTAAATTTCGCATTTATTACATCCATTATATAATTTTGATATGGCGGGAGTATTTCGGAATTTCAGATTTTAGACGTCGGGATTTTGAGTAGATCCCTTTTAGACATGTTTATTAAATTTACATAATTAGACAAAATGATTATACAGAAAATTTAATAAATAAATAGTTTTTAAAATATTTATCTAAGAATTATCTAATGATAATATATATTATATATTATAACATGCATTAATACACGTTCGAACAATTAATCATAAAAGTTTTTTATGCAGCAATTTTAATGAGGAAAGACGCGCTACACATTTTCATATTTCGAATGAGTCACAAATAGAGTTGTGTTCCTAAACTATTTCAAATAGTTTCAGCTATAATTTCGGTTATGGTTTTATATCTCGGAACTATAACCTAACTATCGACATATAGTTTCGGTGTCCAATTCTAGTCATAAATACATGTATAATAAATATTACGAATACAGAACTAATCGTGATCAATGTAATACATGTAAATGTCAAAGTTGTCAAAGAATATCAGTACTACAATTAAGCGTTCATACCACACTGCGTACATATGTAAGACCTAGCATGGTAACATTTTATTTAATTTTAAATTTTCGTTTATAAGATATTAGCTGATTTCAGGAGAATATCTCTCTTCTAATTTAGGGCAATTTGTAATTCCAATTTTTTTTGCACTGTATTTTTTGTTCTGTTACTAAAACGTCGAAAATTTAGCGCTAGGCTAACTTATTTCAGATAATCACGTGGCATGAGAATCGAATATGCCTGGTATCGTTAGCAGATCATACCAAAATTATATTAATTATAACCTTACCGTTTTACAGTATGTGTCAGCATCAATAGCTCATGTAGGGATGTCGTACCAAAAATCGGGTACTTTACAAACATGGGGCATACACATGTGCATTAGAATTAGACCAACCGAACATTATTATTATTGTTTGGCTGTATATCGATATATTTAAAATACAGTATTTATGCGATGCGCTGATATTGATACATGATATCATCTTTTTTTTTCTTAATCGAGGTATTAACGCCATTCCAATATTGATCTCTCTTATTGTAAAAATCCTAATATTCGCTTGAATCTAAAAAGGAAGTAAAAATATTGACATTAAAAAATTCCAAAAATGTCGTCACTAAAATGTAAAGGTTCATTCGAGTTTACCATTTACGAGGTGACGAAACTCGTTGGAGATGTATACAGTCCGCCGTTCGCCACTTCTAATGAAATGTTTTGGCAATTAGTGTTTAATCCGGTAAGTAGAGTTTTTCATAAATACACTGTATAATGAAGGTATTTATTCATTGAAATTTATCTAGTCTACTCCCGATCACCCACAATTTTGCTCGCTTGGTCTTCGAGCAATTCCGAATCCAGAAGAAGAAAATACGACAGGGATATGGAAAAATCGCGATATGTATTGCGCCACAATTTTTCTAAAAGATCCGAAAACTCAAAAGAAAATTGATATTGGACGAGCAGAGTTGAATGGATTTTCGGCTACAAGGCGTGGATTTGGTTGGTTATTTTCACTCTAACTAAATAAAGATCTAGGATTTGATTTAAAAGAACTTTTGCACTTTTTTAGGATGGAAAGATTTCTGTCATAATTCCGAGCTTCCCGGACACGGTGAACTAGTGTTCGGTGTAGAATTCGAGAACGCAGACATAGGTCTTGTAGCACATACTGTCACTCTGCCCGGTCGTCCGCTACCCAAAGATCTTGTCGAGGCTTGGGGCGATCAGCTAAATAACGCAGACACCGCAGATACACAATTCAACATAAACGGACGAACAATTTACGCGAATAGTGGAATACTCTCTCGTCGTTCTGAGTATTTTAATACAATGTTTAACGGAGCTTGGTCTGAAACTAAAACCAAAAAGACGCCGAACCGGCAAATCTTTACACGACATACAAGAGACATGAGTGAGTCTTCTCTGGGGAATACTTCGATTGATAAATCAAGTTCAAATGCAAATATTAGCAACAATAGTGGGTTGAGTAAAGAAACCAAAGATAACCTAACATCTGGTTCGGATAACAACAAGAATGTCAGGAATACCACGGAGAAGACCAAAGAATTCCGTTATGTTATTGATATTTTGGATTTTAATCATCAGACTTTTCTGGAGATGTTGAGATTCTTATACACAGACCAAGTGACTTTCAACAAAAGAAAAGACTCGCATCAAACAGCATTTGATGTCAGTGTATCCAGATTTTATTTGAATTCTTTTGCTTTCTGATGCAATTGTTACTAAAGTATAATTATATAAATGAAATCATCCAGCTATTCTCTATAGCTGATAAATACATAATCCCCGATCTACGAGAACGAGCAAAAGTCAAAATCTTCCACGAACTAAACATCAACAACGCCGCTGAGATCTTGTTTCAATCCGCATGGAAATGGCCTGACATCAAAGAAATCGTGTTCAAATATGTCACCGATAATTTCAGCAGAGTTCGTAATACGACTGGCTTTCGTAATGTCGCTCAAAATGTGCGCGCGTATCCGATGAGTAGCGAGATTTTAATGGAGTTGTTAAGTTGTTTGGTTCCGGACGACCATGCTGAAGGTGGTGAAAATGTGCCGCGGACACATGATTTAACTAATGAGTAATGAAAGAATTAATAGAATGAATCGATTCAAGAAAAAAATTTGACGGTAGCATTTGCTATCATAGAATAGATGTCTCAATTTTTTAATTATTTATTGTTTTCTTAATGTTTAATCATCTAGGGAAAAATATACCGTAAAGACGCAAACTTACAATTTTAAAAACAATTGTTTAAAAATAGTAATATATCTTTTCACGAATATCAAAGGTTTTTTTTCCAATACTGTACTCGCAATTATAAAAAGTATCAGTATATTAAAAAAAACAAATTTAATGGTCTTTTTTTTCTTTTTCTATTACTCTTAAAACTCACCCGTTACAAGCAATAGCGGTAGTTCAAACTAAGTATGTGTCAAATATGAATATTTCTTTAAATTGAAACTGTTAAAATAGACTTGATCTAACATGAAAACGATAGTTGACACTTTTTTATATCACCATAAAACCGCGAAATAACGAGCATGGGCAGTTTGTTTCAAAATAACGTCCATGTGCGTCCCGAAATACTTTACATTTAATTTATCGTTAATTAGGGCAAGTCGTATAATTCATTTTTTTTAATGGATCTACCCCAATCCCGACTTCCTAACGTCCCGACATTCCGAACGCCCAACATTCCGACATTTCCAAAATCCCGAATCGGGATATTACACTCAAAATTATGCAATAAAACATTGATGCGAAGTGTAACATGTATGTAGGCCCGTGTAACGAATGTAAATGGTGAGATTTGTACTAACGCAAACCTTATATTTCCCTTCATATTCAAGTACCTTTACATTTATTCTATTTGTTTTTTAGGAATATCGGGATGTTGTATATGTCAGAATTTCGAAATTTTGGATATTCGGGATTTTGGGCACTCGGGAGTTTGGGCGGATTTCGATCATTAGGGCTTATGAACGTTCGGGATTTGGTGATTCGGGGATTTCGTGCTAGGCCTATAGAAATGAGAGAAATCCAAATAAACACTCTATTATATGTCGTCCATGGCTTTTTTTGAAAAGATCAGGTTTAGAAAATCGACCCTTTATTTCAAAAAAACCACATGAGCGTCACCAAGATAATGCGCAGATGACCGAAATAACGCGCAGATGCTCAGTTTTACTGTAATTTAGCGATTTGAATATTGAAAGAAAAGACTCCTGATTTTTTTAGACTTTTAAAAAAAGAGAAAAATTTTTTCTTTGATAGTAAAAATTTCCGGATTCGTAGCATGAGCGCATGTAATTGCATTGTACATGTACTGTACATGTAAAATGTTCTTTATCACACATAGAAATTGAATCAGCACATGTACCCATAGCGATATGTGCATAACGACAACATTTCCATTTCAAGCAATTCGCATTTTATAAAGTGAGCTCAAAGATGGGTGCGAATACTAGTCATTGTAATAAAGGTTTCAAATGTCAAAAAAATGACTGCAATGACTGTTTCAAATATAACAAACGAATTTATAACGATAAATTATCTAGAGAAGATAAAGATATCGACTATCTAACAAAAGAATCCAGCAAAAATAATTATACATATGATAATATATTCAAATGGATTCCTTTTAAAAGATTTGCCAACGTGGAATATCTTGCAAAAGGAGGTTTTGGGTCAACTTATAAAGCAACCTGGATGGATGGACAACCATTGTATCCTTGTTGGGATCATAAAGAAAATAAATTTAAACAAAGAGGAAAATTCAAAGTCGTGTTGAAATCATTACATAATTTAAAGCAAATTACGCCAGAACTTATAACATTTTCTAAGTGAAAACCAGTTACTTTTTTTTCTAATAAATTTTCAAAAATAGATTCAAACAGGGCAATTGATAATTCCTACCGCGATGAGTGCTTAGTTCACAATATTCATGATTGTAGTATGTGTGCTCGTTGTCAAGGATATCACGACTGTTATTCATGTGTCGCAAACGAGTTTATAACGATGAATTGTCTATTGTTTCATGTTGATGCATTCATTGCAATTTTTGGTCTTACTGACCAGCAGATATAAAAAATCACGAAATTTATGGAATACTTCCATATATGAGTTCAGAGATGTTAAGTGGAAAGCCATATACTAATACAGTTATAGATATTTACAGTTTTGGGATGGGTATGTACGAGCTTGTAATTGGTAGCCGCCATTCTATGAACGAAGTCATAATAGAACTCTCGTATTAGACATCTATCAAATAATATTCCCGGATGGTGCAAATTTATTATTGAAAAATGACTTTGGGACTTTATCTACTCTATCACATATGACAATGAAGAAAAGTGAAATCTTTGATTTTCAGTATTACAGTTCGTTAGAATTTCCTAAAGCAAATGAAAAAATCAAAAAGTGTAGTAAATTAGAGAGGCAACAATTTGAAAAACCATGATAATGAGTCACAATAAAGCATTCCTACGAATATAAACAAAAAACAACAAATCCATTCAAATGCAATTTACAATAGTCGAATCTTTACTTCAAAATTAACATCAATCGTAACTGATAGAGGTTCGTACATTTATTTTTACTGTATATTCAATTAAAACGACATTTTAAATATATCAAATATTTAAGGTTCTACAAGTACAGTCTTTTAATTAACTGCTATTTTTTTTCGATGATGCAAAATAGATTTAGAGAACATCGTGACTGTTATAAATGCGCTTAGTGTCAGAAGAATAATTACTGCGAAGAGTGTTTTGATTGTCACAATCAATTATATAAAACTGGACGGACTAATGAAAATAAAGATGTCGACAGTCTAATGAAGAATGCATGAAAGTTCAAACGCTCTTCAAATTTGAAAAATTTGTCAACGTTGAATATCTTGCAGAGGGAGGTTTTGCAACAGTTTATAAAGCAACCTGGCTGGAGGGACCATTAACTGTAGATGGAGAATTGGGAAGTTTTGTTGAAATCGTTACATGATTTAAGGAAAAAGGGTCTGGTACGAAATCCCGAACGTTCATTAACCCAAATCACAAAATCCTGAATGAACGACATTCCGAAAGTATGAATCCCGCAAGGACGTATATTCCGTAATAATTTTATTATTTCATTAATACATGGATTATACTTTCGGGATGTCTTTCATTCGGGATTTCGTGTTTCGGGCTAATGAACGTTCGGGATTTCGGATTCGGGGATGTGGACCGTTTACCGAAAATTACAGTAGAATTTAAAAAATATGAACCATTTTAATATTAATATGTAAGCGTGACGTGATGATCAACTTTTCTAAAATAGATTCAGATTACTCTGTATCTTGTATGGAATTACTAAAAACCCAACTATGGAAGAATATTGACTCGTGCAATCAATGACGATCTTCGCAAATACCTTAATTGCAAACGTGAAGATGTGAGTTGGAACATAAAGTTGGAGTTTTTATGTGGTTTATCGATGGTCTGCATAAAAAGGATTTGTACATTGCGACTTTCACCCTGAAAATTTATTATTGCATTTTATTGACTCACTGGTCCAGCAGGTATTAAAAAATTTAACCAAGAAATTTTTGGCGTACTTCCTTATATGAGTCCAGAAATACTAAATGGAATGCCATACACAAAAGCTGCAGATGTTTATAGCTTGGGATAGTTATGTACGAGATTGTAACTGGTGACCTGCCATTTTGCGAACGAAGTCATGATGATTATCTTGTATATGACATCTATAGAGAAGTACGACCTAAGCTATCAAATAATGTTCAGGATTCTATTCCAGAAACAGACCAACTGCTGAGGAACTTCATGACACTCTCGTAAATAACAATGAAGAAAAGTGTAACTGATACCTTGCATTTTCAGCACTGCTGCTCTAGAGCACATGAAGAAATTACGAATATAAGCAAAAAAAACAAATCCACTCCAATGCAATTTGCACCAGTCGAAAGATTTACTTCAAAATTGGTATCAATTCCAACTGATACATACATTTATTTTTACAATATTCAGACAAAAGTAAATTTTTAAAAGCTTTATCAAATATTTATTTAAGTTTTACAAGTTTCAATTTGCATGTTCCAAATAATACGAACGAAGATAAAATCATTATATGCATTACTGTATACAGTTAAAGGTTATTAAATACTTATTTATATTTAACTCTAGAATATGTAATTACTGAATATGGTATAGTTATCAATGCCAGATCTAAAAATGTGAATTTATAGTTCAAAACGAAGCAAATGAAGGTAATTTATTTATCAATTTGCTACATTAATGATTATTAATTGAATTGATTCTTTTTAACGTCGACGACATGAAATGGAAATTCAAAATTACCTAAATCTTAAAAAGACTCAATTTTATGAAAATTTTTTTGTGGTGATGATATTACAAAATATCTTAATTCCAGCAACATCTTAACATTTAAACCCAGATATTATTCTGTTAAAAATTGACCTATTTATAATATTTTTCATAAAAATATCAATAAATTTTTTATACGAGCAAAAATTATTCTACCCCGGATATACCCTTAGGTTACCTACGGATAACTCGCGTGAAGTTTTTAAGAACGGGTTCGATCCTAAATTTTAAGTTATGATTATTAGTGATAAGGAATTCAAACAAGGAATGAAAGGATAATGAAAGAATATAAGAGAGTTTTAATAAGCTAGTTGAACTAAAAAATTTTGGACATGACATAGTATCAAGAGTTCAATCAAAGGGCAAATTATATAAGTGACAAACGTATTAATGTTTTGTTAATGTGGTTGATGATAATATTCCTCGGATTCCAACAAATATAGAAGAATCTAACCAAATAATTTTTGGACTTCCTTATATGAGTCCGGAGGTGCTAAATGGAAAGTTTATACATTAACACAGCAGATATTTATGCTTTGGAATAGTTGTGTACTAAATTGTAACTGGTGAATGACCATTTGGTGAACGAAGTCGTGATCTTTGTCATATACGCGCGACATTTATAAAGGAGCACGAGCTTTCATATCAAATAATGTTCACAGGTGATTTATCATTAAAATCATATTCCAGAAAATTGACTATGCTTTTCAGCTATAATAAATATATTAATATTCGTGTAATTTGTAAGAAATTTCCTAATTGTAATCTTAACTTGGCCAGAGTATCCCCTTCTACTTGATATTAATATTTGAACTTGTATTAATTCCAAATCAAAATCAAATTCAAACTAAGCTTAAGCTTAAGATTTGAGTTTAAATTTGACTTAATCTTATTAAATTGAACTATTATTTTAATTATACCTAAAACTTCCCGCACCCAATTGCCAGACGTAAACCAGAAATTGAACTTAGTTTTTTCGGGATGTTGGGAAGTTAGGTTTGTCGTGAAGATGGATTGTCGGGATGTTGGATTGTTGCGAAGATGGTGTCGGAATGTTGGACGGCACCCATCCTCGCACTGAATCAGCTTAACAATAGTAACAAGCAAAAGAATTACAGGTGTCGCTGCCTGAACTAGCGAGCAACGACGTAATAGAAAGGTATACAAAGGAACCTCACTAAATGCGCATTCTGGTCTGGTCGTAAATTATATATATTGTACTGTTCTAATGGTATATGCTCAAGGTTAATAAACTAATTTAATTACCTTATTCTTTAATTTGATTAATATCTTGGATTGAAGCAAACTTTATATGGATTTATCCATTGCGCGCCTCCAATGAATGAATAACTGTTTACATCTATGAGTCTGGGCGAACTTTCGTCGTCTGAGTGAGGAATCTCGATTTTGAAAGCAGATAGTATAGATGCGATCAAGTATTCAAGTTCCAATTCAGCCTATTATATAATACATGTACGGATAAGTATCTTATGTTCTGACATGCTATAATGTAATGAGAAACTCACCAAATGGATCCCAGTGCAAGTCCTTCGTCCAGCACCAAATGCAAAATGATCTCGCTTTTCCGGATTTCCTTGAGCCAAAGTCGCCGCGCTCTCTATAACACCTAAATACCGATCTGGACTAAAAATATGTGGATTCGGATATCGCGCTGGATCAGAATGTATCGAAAACATGCCTAGTTGTACTAAACTCTTTTTCGGGATGTGATATCCCATGTATTCGTCATCTTGTTCTATTGTATGCGTTGCTCCCCTTGGTATCTAGAAAAAAGATAAAAGATAAAGCTATTGTTTTCATTTTAATTAAAGCGGGCAACACGAGGTTAAGAAAGATTATATGTACCGCTGGTGCCCAGCGTAGACCTTCCTTAACTATTGCCCGAATATATGGAAGAGAAGAAATATCTTCATGAGATGGAAGTTTTAACTGGCCCACAACTGAGTCAAGTTCTTTTTGTGCGCGAAGTTGGATTTCGGGATTATTTGCAATTGCAGCAATAATCCAAGTAATACTCGTTGCTGTGGTTTCCTAAAATGATCAGATTTTAACATAAAAAATGAATACCATTCAACATTGTAAAATATTAAAGGAAATACATACTGTCCCTGCAATTAGTAGACTAATAGCTAAATGGCTAATTTCTAACTCCGTAATCACCCCTGCTTCGACTTTCGCCAAAAGAGCTCTCGCTGCGCAAGGAGTCTTCTTTTCATCTCTCTTAACCTTCTCCAATAACTCTCCCAAAACCTTCTCCCATTCGTCGCGGTGCTCCAAAGCACCGGACATAACAAATTTTTGCAAAAACGGGAACCAATCATAAATTCGAGATTTGACGGAGGCATAGCTGAGCCAGACATTAGTCAACGAAATGAGTTTTTGGTGTAAGGGATCTTGGAAGTTTGTTTTCGTGCCATAGAGAACGTTGAGGATAATGTTTAGTGTTGTGTGCTCTAGGTATGAACGTGGAAATATTCCTTCAGGATTTTGCGCATTTTTAATTTTGATTATTAAATCATCGCGGCATTCCGTGATTAAATCAATGTAAGTTTCTATTTTTCTTCTGCTTAGGATTCCATGCACTTTCAATTAAAATAATTTAGATTCAAAATTAATTTTTCAAAACGATCTAATCATAAAATTACCTATTGGTGTCATTTTTTTATACCAATCATTATAGGGCGAAAAAACGAAACATATCTCTCGTCCAATGGTTTTCCAGAGAAAAAAATGTCCAGAGCGTGACGAATACCTAGCGCCTCCTGTTAAACAAATCTTTAGTAATAAACATTTTTTTTATTGTATATAAAAATTAAAATCATTTACGTTTATAAAACAAATCTCCAACAATTTTCGGACTATTAAGTACTATAATGTTGCTGTTGCCCACTTGGATTCGATAAATATCTCCCAATTTATATTTCCATTCTGCACATCTATAAATTGATTTAGAATATTTGTGGGTAACATGTTTAACTTTTAACTTACCGTTTGTGAAAATCCGGACGCAATACTGATAGAATGTGACCTGAGACACGGAAAATAAAGTTAATAATTATCAAACGCAAAAACTCGAGCAAACGACAGATAACTACCAATAAGCGGTTTTTTCCCCGGCACCTCAGGTAAACTTTTTAATCCCCCACTATTATTTTTTCTTTCTCTTTTCAAAAAGATATATCCAAGTAACGCGAATAGCAGAGTACCATATAAAATCAACATTTTATTAACGTTAGCAATGAATTCGTTTTGTGGCTGATTCCAAAGTTTGGTATGTACATTTATGTTCTCACGGATATACATGTACCGCTACCATATGATTATTATCCAAAACCATCATATAGGACAAATTTGATATTCAGGTCGGCGATGTAATCGGAGATCAAATTTTCCGAGCGTGTAAAAACTTGGACAAGTTGTCCAAACTGTTCAAGATTCAACCCTGAAAAAATTTATCCATCTTAAAATTAGAATAAATGCTTTACATATGATTTTATCAAAGTCAATAAATTTATTTCTTAGTAAGCTAATTTAAAAGTTTTGATGACAAATTAATATATAAATAATATACATGTAGTCAGTCAAGTTCAATTATAACTAAAAATTTATTTTAATGAAAATATGTAAAGCTTTTATTTCTGTTATTATATAAAATAAACTTCTTGCATATAAATGGAATATGAGATTTAGGAATTATGAATTGCATTTTATTCAAAATTATAAAATCAAAGCTATTGACGAGTTGTATGCTCCTTACATGTTTTTTAAACTTTAATTCTGATACAGTAATACATTCTGGGCTTTTTTCATTTATTAGAGCCTTTGCCATTAACGCTATTATTGTTTCCATATGATTATCTGTTTATGAATTCAATTATCTCTAAAGTAAACTGATCGAAATCATTAGCTTTTTCTAATTCATAAAGAGATGGCTGCCATTAGGTCGTCTTTCAGGTTAAATCCTTGTGGTGACACGCAGAAGATATTGTCATAATTGTACAATCAAACCAATTTTTACACATGATCATAAATAAAATGTGTTATAGATTTGACGTAGCATATCGCATGTAATTGTCACGCCATATCGATATGTACTGTATAAAAAATATAACCATCTAAGAAGTTGACAGAATGTGATGTTTGGACTATACGTATACGTACTGTATTATGTTTACATAATACACGTATTAATTTTGTTTATGGGGTTTGATCATAGCGTATATTTCCATTATAATACATAATAATTTATCATTATTTTATTTTCAAATAAACGAATTCTCTGTTCATATCTGGTACGCATATATTAATGTCATTCTTTAAAGGTCTTTTACAGGGCAGGCCAAAAATGTAGCTCACTTATTATATTCCTTCTATTTAAAAATCCACAAATAAGTACAACCAAAAAACTGAATTAATACAAATTATAATAACAGAAAATATAAAGAACAACGGATTACAGTGATCAAGTCTACAAATTCATTATTAATTCCAAAAGCACAGATTCGATTCGATCGATTAAATGTTGGTTTAATATTATACCCAGTGATACTTATTGAATTTAATAACCGGGATTATGAAGAATGTTGGATCGGTTGTAGCCGATTATGAAAGAAAATTAGAGATATGGAAAAATTGATGAAACCATATACATGCTTTTATTTTCCATTATGCTAAATTTATACATGCATATACTTGCTAATAATCATAATAATCATGTAATTGAATAAAAATTGCTGCCCTGATTCTATAATACTAAACTAATTTTAAGAGAATGAAGAGAAATCAAAGGACTTTCAAGAAAATTTACAAATTCATGATGAAAACTTCAATAAAATTAGTCATTATCAAAAAAGAACGCTTGTTCTTTTAAAAAATTGTTTTCTTTGTTATCATTTTAAGTATTTTCATTATTTTTACTTATACACCCCCTACCAAAAGTCTTCGACAGTACAGAATTAGCCAATAAAATTCTATCAATTTAGCTAAATTTAAAGCACGTTTTTTCTCGAATAGCTAGAAACCAACTCTTTTCGAAAATAAAACTGTTTTAGTCTCTTATCCTATATGGTTTTAGAAAAAAATGACAAATTATCGTAAACTAGCCATTTTCAAACGTGAAATGATCATTGGACTTTCCAAGAGCAATCATGGCACTCCTGATATTTCTGAAGTTTTAGAAATACCCAGAATTACTTGTCAGAATGTCATAAACAATTTTCATAAAAAAGGTCTTACAGATGTTACTGCTCATTCTGAGAGATTATCTCTTTTGTCTGATCGTAAGGAGCGCCCTCTTATACATCAGGCCAGAGAAAATAGAAAAGATTCTCTTGAAGAAAGAACTGAATATTTTAACTCATAATTAGATGATTTGAGTGATATAAATTTTATTAAGTATTATAAATAAAGTTGTTAAGAAAATTTGATTTGACTATTTTTTAAAATCTTGATTATATAACACTGCCGAAGACTTTTGGTGGGGGAGGTGTACATATCCAACTTTGAATATGTTAATACAATTTTGAGATATTTTAATACCGCATAACTGTCCAGTGTCTGTTACATTTCACAAGAAAGTTTAATTAGTAAAATACCGCATAACTGTCCAGTGTCTGTTACATTTCACAAGAAAGTTTAATTAGTAAAATAAGAAAACTATTAATAAAAACAGGAAGACCTTTATCGAGCGAGACTTATGGTTATGTATCGAACTACGGTATATAATTTTATATTTCTTATAGTGCCAAAAATAAATATCATATGCTAATTTCATATGATAATGCGAAATGTCATTTTAAATTAGTAAGCAATATATAAATAATAAATTTTGAATGTAGGCAAATTCTTTCCTTTATGCAGAGTCCATATAAGATATGGCTGATCTCATAAATTCACAATGCATGCATAAATGCACAGTATATGTCTAGCGCTAGCGAAATAAAAATTCTTTCTTGATCTCGCTTTGTATATGTGTACATGTACATGTACATGTACTAAATATCGGAATCTGCTTTACATGTAAAAATTACATAATAATAGATAAATAATATTTTTTGCCTTCATTTAATACATGCCTAAATATTTGCTAAAATTTTAATTAATATAAAATTACTAACTCTTGATTTTCGGTCGATAAGAGTTGACTATATCGATGTATGTTGATGTTTATATTTATCAGTTTGGATCAATTTTGTGCTGAAAATAAATTGCATTTGAATGGATTTTTTTACATTCGTAGGCATGTTTTATTCAATAAATTTCTGCTTTTCTAGTTTAAAGCACTATTTCTTCATATGTTTTAAAGATGCAGTATTGAAAGTGTAAGAATTCGGTTCCCCACCCTCCCAGCAATTTTGTGGTGTGCATAAAGTCTAAAATTCTCAGAGTTGATCGGTTTTCTAGAATAAGATTTCACTATTTTTCAATAATAAATTTGCACCAGCCGGGAATATGTCGTGTTCCATATAAATGTCTTTTACAATATACAGTTAAATACCGAAAAAAATAAAATTTCCCTGTTCAATATATATATGTATACATGTACATGAATAAGCATGTCCTCTATAGCCACAATCCTTTATATACTCACCAACTTTATGCGACAAATCATTTACAATAACAATCTCTCTTTATAATCACAAGACTGCATCACGAGATTTCTTGTTTAGATATTAAATGAATCGACCAATTTTTGTTCATGTAAATATCGATATCAATATTCAGCTTCCTTCAAAAAAAGCAACAAATTCATGATAAAATACCGCCGAGACAATAAGACATTATGAGAACAAAATTGTCTGTTCATCAGAAGAAAATGGTGATAATTAAAAAATAAAACATGATTTCTGAACAATAAAAGGTTCTTATTTCGAGCATTAAACAAAATCATGAATCAGGTGAAATCTTATAATAGTTATATTCTTGCTAAATAAATAATCTATTGCTGAAAACAGCAATTTGATAAATTTTCCTAATAAAAACTATAATCTAAGAAGAGATTTATTCTAAATATTGTTATTAAAAATTTTTTTGCAAATAAAAGAAATGGGAAATACTTTAACTATGACATGAGATCTAATTATCTTCTCTAAAACAAACAAAATGCTACTATTTATGGACATACTTATGAGGATTCCAATATACATACTAAAGAAGCAGCACAAATTTCGAGTTCAAAAAAATGTTATCTGCCAAAATATGAATGAATATTCCGTAGATAAAGTTTAGTTTTTTAAAAAATTAAAGTCATTTTATAAAGACAACTATACAAAAAAATTCTCTCTAGTCCAACAAATTTATAGGCGACAATGGTGAAATATATCAATGACGGAGCATTAAAAAGTTTCTGAATGGTATGCAGATTTATAAATCAGAATTCAATTAATAAATGTCTTCAAAACGAATATTTAAAAATAGATAAAATGAACTATTCTATAGAATTTGATGATAGAAAACAAAAATTAAAAAAAGTTTAACCATCAATTTGGAAAATTTTATCAAAATTAAAAGATTCAACCATTTCAGCAGCTATATCATGTCCATTCTCATAAGCCTTTTGATACCATTTTAAAGCTATCTCGAGATTTTTTGGAATCCCTATTCCGTATTGATAAAATTTTCCAATAT
>CAJVPS010001100.1:0-17398 GCA_910591765.1 Ambispora leptoticha | reverse complement strand
TGGGCAACTATGCTATATAAGAAAAACTACATATTTTACTAATTATAATTAGTAAAAAATTGAAGCGTTGCATTATTTTTGATGGCCACTGTATATTTATATATATTCTTTTTATTTTATACTAATAAATTTATTTAATTTATTATATATAACTTTGATATTATCAAAATAAAAATTTTTTATATTGAGATATAAATCTTTTTATACTGAATTACAACAAATAAATAAATATATAATATTATAAAACAGATTAAAAATTATTTAATAATATATTTATTTTAATAATTATATATATTAAAATAAAATTTTTTTATAATTTAATATTAAATATTTTTAAATTTTTTATATTTTAATTACTTTTAATAATAATTATATAAAATATAATTAATATTTATAAATTTTTTATATTATTTTTAATAATTTTTTATATTTAATTTAATAATAAATAAAAAAATTTTTTATTTTTGAAAAATAAAATTTGTAATTTTAAAAAATTAAAAATAATTTTTAAATATTATCATTATAAATTAGCAATTTTAAAAGTTTATATATAAAGCAAGTATATTATTAAATAAATATTTTTATATATTTATATTTTTTATTAAATTATATTAATATAAATATTTTTTTATAAAGATTAAATATAATAAATCTGATATATTTTTAATCATTAAATAGAATATATTTAAATAATAGAAAAGAATTCAAGTAAAAGAAAATTATCAAGATCTTAAAGTTTAAAAGAAATAAAAATTTAAAATTCTATACTTATATTTACAGATATAACAGAAAAATTGAGATATTAAATAAAAAAATAAAGAAATAAAGAATAAAAATAATAAAGAAAAGAAAAATAAAGAAAATAAAAGAAATAAATTAGATAAATATTTTAACAAGAAAATAATAAAGAATATAAAATATGAAAATTATTATACTTAAAAAATTATATTCTAATACTTTGAATATCATAAAAGAAAAATCATAAAAACTTATTAAAATTATTGAAATATATAATTAAAAAATCAAAAAATTATAATAATAAAATAAAATCAATAAAAATATAATACAAACATAACTAATTATTTAGATATATTTTATTATTTATATTTCCAACTTGAATTTTATATAATAAGAAACTATAACCAATCTCTCTATAATTATCATACTTGGAAGAGCAAATTGGATAACTATAAAGAGATATGACTATAGAGAGGTCTGACTTATATTTATATATTTTTATTAATATATAATAATAACTAAAAATAAAAAAGAATAATTTTAAATGATAACATAATATAATAAATATAATGAAATTAACCTTCTATTAAATAAAGTAAGTAAATAAAATCAAAAAGAATAAATAGAAATCAAAAGAATAAAATAGAAGATTATTATATATCTCCTGGCAGAATATCATGAACTCTTTAAAATTTTAAATATCAAGCTAAATATTAAAATAAAAATAAAAATTTTAAAAGTTTAGCTTTCAAACAAAAAAAAGAACAAAAAATTTTCATATAGTAGTTTTTATAGGTAACTCGAAACTTGAGTTATGTTGTGTTGTGTTTTGTACCTTATTGATTAAGCACTCACATTTTCTTTAGAAGCATATTACTTTATTTATATATTCAATAAAGTTTTGATAAAAACCTCCATTTATGTTGTATTTTTATTAAAGATATAAATTTCTAATTTTTTCCATCATGTTTTTAGGTTTCTATTACTCAGCTTTTTATGACAAAAAGCACAGAGCATATAATGATACTTTAACAGATAATTTTTGGAAAATGGAAAATTCTGTAGAGTCCGTTTTCTATTGGCTCATTGGAAGATGGGATTATTTAAAATATTTGGAGCTTTTGATCGATTCACTTTGTATCTGCGATCGGTTGCTTTTTTCTGGTCATTGTGACTCAAAAAATGCTAATTGTTTTTATATCGTAAGGTTTTTGATTTTTTTATCAGATTGACTTTAATATAACACAATTTGAATATTGATTTTTTATTTTAGAAAGGTATACGAAGACATAGAAGACCAGAAGTAACGAAATTGTAAACGAGCAATTGCTCATATTTTATCGGAAAACTTTATCTATACGTGAATGGTTAAGCCGCTCTGATACTCCCGTAATTCTGCTGATAAAATCTCACGAGTTTTTAGAATAAGATTAATTTTGAATCGACTACTTTCTTTTTTAAGCGAGGAATCACCTCGGCCTCGACTTTATATTTTGCTGCTTATCCAAAATATATTAACGAATATCTAAAAAAAATTAAAATTACAGATGACACTCATGGAGTTGAAAAATGTAATCAGTCAAAGCGAAAAATACTTTTTCATCTCGCAGGCAGTGAAATTTTTTCTTAATGTGACGCAATCTAGAACAAATTTTGTTAAAAGTGTTATTCTTCCTCATTGCTGAACACATTTTTTCAACTTTTTAAGCTTATAAAGTACATTTATTAGTCCAACGCATCTGTGTTTAATGTTAACGCTTGTTGACTTTTTTAGGGTATTTGAAGACTGCCCAATTTAGGTAGTTTTATGTAACGCTCAATGGTTCCATATTTACTCTATTATATGCACAAGCCACAGTGTAGTTTTATTACATGTAAGATGTGCAACAGTTTTATTATATTATTATTATTATTATTACTATTACATCTATTATATGCTAAGGTGTATATTATATTATTATTATGGGTATCTAATATATTAACGTAATTATAGTATTCCCAAAAATGATTCTATCGTTGAATATTCATTATGCTATGATTCATAATTTCCTTTTTTCTTTTTTATATATTCCTTATTCATTTTATCCATCGCTTCTTCAATTGTTCGTTTTTTTGGGTTTCCTGTATCCCGATAAGCAAGGATGCTTTGAAGCAACTCATCACATGTAGCATTACGATCAAGTATTTCACCTCTTCGCCATATTTGAGTAAAATCTTCAAGTTTTCCTTTAGCGTCTGTCTCTTCGTTTTCGTCATCGACCATAGTTTCCGACACTTCCGATTCTTCTGATTCATCAAGTTGTGGAATCTCTCGTTTTCTCCAAAATTTTAGCACGTCAACCGCTATCCTTGCGTTAGTAGCATCTCGATGCTTTGAATCAAATAACTCGCCATTATGGTCAATATATATGGCTCTTGTCATATCTTCTAGGTTTGCCAATTCTGTAGCATATTCGATCGCGGTTCTTTTATCATCAAATAACTTGTCGAACGTGAATTGAAATCCTCCTTGAACATCTAAATAAGTATATACAAGATATAATTCATCGCCGTCGATAATTTTTAAAGGATGCTTAAAGTTCGGCTTTATCTGTTCAACTGCTATTCGCCAATTATCGAATCCTTCCTGCAACTGATCGAAGGATTGTCCTTTATGTTCAACATATTTTGCAACCGTTGATGAGCTAGGAGAGCCATGAAAGAAGAAACCATAATCGATAGCTTCTTGATATGCTGTTGGATAGTCATAAGAAGCTCCATGAAACATTAACGTAAAATCATCAGGATCGTCCAAGTACGAATATGCAATGTAAAACGGCCGATATCGAAGTCTGCTGAAAACTTGCCTTTTCCATGCAACTGCCGGTTTCAGTTGAAGATTTACCAAAGTTTGAAACGTAATTAATGACGTCATAATTTGATCCATCTTTTCGGGCACCAATTTCTGATACATATTTTTCCATAAATTATGTGATGAATTAATGAAGTAATACACGGCTTTGTAGGTAAGACTGACAGCCATCAAATCTTCAACTTCTAAATAACAAAAAATTTCTTCTGCGATTTCGAATCCGATTGGCATAAAAGTGTTTTGTGCGAGTTTCGCTAGTGGTTGAACGTGGAATTCTTCTGTTGGTGTTGAAACTTCTACGTTTTGATTCGATGTTATCAAAAATCTTAATTCTCTGTCGTCGTCTGAATTACCCCAATTCATGGATTCAAAGCAACAGATAGATGTCGAGGGCATTTTTAAAGAATAAATATGTTTAATAGAATTTAATAAAATTTTTCCAAAGAGATAAAACTAAAATTCAATTTACTTAAAAAGCTATTTTTATAATATAACCTTCTTTTCCATTTTGAAACAAATTAATTTAAAAACCATAACGTACCTGTTTGGATGCATACAGTCTGAGCGTGCACAGATTTTCCTTTGTCCATGCAATGATCAGCACCTGTATTTAGAACAAAGTTTATCATTTGTTGCAAAGTTCATTAATTGCCAAGTTTGAAACATTATTTGTTATTGTACAATTGCATTACCGATAGCGCCATTTCGAAACCACTTCTGATCTTTCAAAATTGGCTCTTTAATTTTAGACGACGAAACATATGCAGAATAGTTTCGTTTCCATTTTCCATCTTTATCTCTCGTCAACCTGGCAATTTTCTTTTTCTTTTGCAAAGTCGGTGGACTTATCGACGTTATCGATTTGCTTAAACTATTGGCTTTACTTCTACTTTTTGATGAGTTCTTAGTATTAGTTTTCACAAGTTTCGTAATTTTAGCGTGTTTCGTATTTCTTTGTTGTTTCTTTTTGGTAGTTTCAATATTCGAAGACGTTCTCATTTTCATTCTTTAAATTCAATAGTAGAATTTTTTGTAAACAAGAAATATTTAGAGAACACACACACACACATGTAACACGCTTGATAGATATATAAAGAATGCATGTGTATTGTTCCCTAAGATAGCGATACTCTTTATTATTACTATCGTTATTGTCGTCGTCGTTATTGTTATTGTCTGTTATTACTATCGTTATTGTCTGTTATTACTATCGTTATTGTCTTTGTTCTAATTGTTGATATCGATATTAATATAACTTATAGTTCTGTGCACATTTGGATGATAGACGTACAAACAATAACACGGGAATGAAATAGCAATAGAAATTATTTATTTTAGAAACATAATAATGAAAACTCGGAAATAATACCTTTCGCTCTTTTTCTCATTAATCTATTCTATATTATCAAAATTGGACAATTACAATCAAATTCCTCCCTGTTTATAGTCACACGCTCTATGGTCAACCAATCAGACTTTTCCCAAGAGATGTGATGTGAGTGTCAGAATCTACTTATTTCCAGATTCATATGTCCATAAGCAAATTTAATAGTAAACATTTGTTCTAAATATGGAATATTAATATTGAATGTATGCACAAGCAGTCTGTATTCGACATGTGGCCAAAAATTGTCAATAAGAGTTTTTTATTTTGTATATTTTTTTATTAGCGTTCTCAACAAAGCAATTTGGAACTACAATAATTCACCAAGATTTTTGAACAAACACTTTTTTGTACGTTGCTTTTAAATGCGCCCTAAAGTCTTTATCAGGTAGACCTGACAGCCAATCAAATCAGCATATGATTTATCTTGAAGGAATTTATTGTTACGCCATTCTTGGGTTATCCCTTAATAAATAAATTAATTACTTTAATAAATTTAACTGATATTTCTATAAAAATTACATATTAATATTAAATAAGATTTCTCAATAAATCTTTTTATTAATACATGTATTCTGTTCATTTTACATGTATATGATGAGAACTGTTCCAGTAATAAATGGGAATGGTCTAATAATAGTTTTCTCCTATCATTTTATTTTGTATTCCATAGACAAACAATTTTCTTATGTTTAAAATCTGGATGCTTACTTTTCGAAGTAGAAAAAGATTAAAAGAATTTGTATGCTGCTTGAAAAATATTGTTACCAAATTTGAATTAAAGCCAAATTTGTAAAGAATCGTTTGTTTTTCGTATTTTGGAATTCTATCTTAAATTTATGTTTACCCAAAACTCTATTATTTTTTGGAAAGTTCTCTTGTAAAACTATTTTTCTTTTAATTGTTTTTCTATCCATTATTTTATTTAATTTCTATCTTGATCGCATGATAATTTTTTGAGATATGAAACATGTATAAACTGTGCCGCAAAAATAATAAAAACAGTAATTAACCATCAAAAAGTGCAAATAATTAATTACCTTTATCAAGTGATTCATTGTTTTTCGTAAAAATCTCTTCTTCTCTCTCTACTCGTGACCACCATTTTGTTTGTTGGTTAAGTCCTTTAATCCAGAAAACATCGTAATTTAGTAATTGGATAGGTCTTTTAGACCAGAAAAGGCATCTTAATTATATAATTGAATAAAACGTTTAAGGCTTTTGGTTAGAAAAAGCAAACGTTAGAGTTAAAACCAAGATTGGTATGAAACTGTGTACAAATATTATTCTAGCATAAATATAGCTGCAATAAATGACAAGATAGATATCAAATACTAAATCATTTCTGTTAATATAAGAGATATCATCAAATAATATGACAATATCGGCACAGGACCAATTATCGCGATTAAACAGACTAGATATTCTCCCAACCTTATAATCAAAATAACCGTAATTACCCATTGATGATTCAATCAATAATATGATTGTGCTGCAATTAGCATTGGTATAGTGAATCTTGATATAGCGAAATTCATTATATAAATGAGTTTATTAATAAATTCACTATATCCAAAGGTTTATAACCGTATTCTCGCGAAATAACGCAACTGTGCGTTATTTCGAGTACGCGCATGTACGTTATTTCGAAACATAAGGTCGATTCTCTGCTAAACCTGATTTTCGAAATAACGCAATCTATATATACTGTAATTATCAATGAAAATTTTTTTTTAAAATATGAGTTTTTTTATTTTTCTTGTTTTTAATCTTTTTTATTATCTTTTTCACCCGTATTTATATTGTTTTCTTTACATTTGTTAAATTTTCTTGTATCACACGACAGACACCTGTAATATAAAATATGATTTCGCGTGCAAATTTTTTGCTTTATTACAAGTGAACGTGGGCACAAAACGAAGTTATACTATCGCGTTTAAACTTGAGGTAATTTAATATGTAGAACCTACATCCAATCGTCATGCTTTCTTTATATTATAAAATAGCGACAACAAAATAAAGAGTTCGAGTTTGTGCCGAGGTCGAATTTATATTTAAAAAAATGCAATATATCAATGTTTTATGTGGGGTGCGCGTTATTTGAAACCATGTATGCTATTTTTAAAGCATACGATTTTTGAAATAACGCTCATGGGCGTTATTTCGCGAAATACAGTATAAATGGGCCTGGAACTCAAATTCACTATATCCGAGTTAAATTACATAGAACACTCGGATTGATTATTATTTCTTCTTTAGTAAATTTTATAAAAAGTACATCTATACACAACACAATAGAGATCGACAATGCGCCGGAAAAATGATTGTGCATATCCACATATGACATCATTTTTCATTAATTTAATATTACCATTGAAATATTCCTTTTAAATAATTTCCCGTTACGCCGAACTTTGCAGTAAGCAAGTTAAAAAAAGTAGTTATAACGGATAGACCACAAATAACTATAAATGAAAATAAAAATAAGGCAAAGCTCATCATTTTATTTCGGGATACGGTAACTTGACTTATAGCTTTCTCAAAACTTTCGCATTGATTGATGTATATAAATCCCAAGCGAAACGTATTGTACGACGTAATTGCTACTTTTCGCAGTCCCATATTTTGGTATGAATGAAGTTTGGTAAAGCAATACACAAATAATAAGACAATGGCGATAACGAAGATTTATCCCGAGGAAAATCCGCTCAAATTAATGATCTGCATTTATTCACGTATCGATAATAGCTCTAATTATATCGATATATGTTCTGCCTATTAGCGTCATCGTTAGATTCAATTTCATATCGATACGATTCATGATAACGGATTGAAAAATACCGTATGCCATTATTTATAGATTTATTTTTATAATTATAATGTAATCGTCAATCAGTTTCCCTGATTAGTCAATAGCCTATATTTTTAATTTAGCAATGTATTGTACATATAAAGACAGATAATGCTCACATCTTATTGTCTTATACCTTCTTTAGCATTTTTAAGAACAGCAATTGTATAACGACAATAGAGATAAAAGCAAGCTTAAATGTTGCGGAACTACTGCGCTTTATTCATTGTAGATGAAAAGTAAACTTTGAGCTGCGTATAATAATACATTTGTTTATATATTACATGTACATGTAATGCGCCGCACACTTGTGAACGTATAAAAGATCAATGAGATTCGAAAGATAATACGTGGTATAGTAATAATATGAATATCTTGGACAATTGATAAAGTCAATCCGATTCGTGGTGTAATGTGATAACATGAGAGTTCTTAATAATAAACATACACATCATTTGCTACAGTATGGTATTAATTCAGAATTTTCTCCTACCTCACAAATTAAAAATATCTTTTATGACGAAATCTTTAAAGTTCCCCTTTTTACACTCCTAATAATATTTTTTCCTAATAAGGAGATAAATAAAAACGTGTATAAACAAAATGCGGCGTAAAACTTACCAGTGCCATATAAAATAAATATGATCAGTGTTGAAATTTGTTCCAGTTTGGTGTTTTCATCGTATATATTAATTTTCTTTCTCACTATATAAAGTTTGCAGTACTGGGTGTTCTCATGAGAACGCTAAGAAAGCAAATTTTCGAATCCTGAATATGACTGTAAATTTAATAGCTGTTTTTAACTCATCGATATTTTACGAAAGTTAATAACAAATCATAAAAAAACCAATAACAGATCGCATTAATAGAAATGGAAAAAAAAGAAATTGGCGTTACGATTCCTCCCGAAATTCGTGTTCCTTCGAAACCAGAAATATTTGATGCTACAGGCCACAAATATGTATTTAAAGTTCGCGGCGAATCATACCCACCTCTTCGTAGAACCCATCGTCATAAATTTAGTTCTAGTCACGAATCGCAAAGATGCAATGAACATGATGAATATGATCAATATATCGAAACTTTGGAAGCGAAATTAAATGACTTGGAATATGTAATCAATGAACTTGTCAACCATAATCAAGTTGACATTTCGATGGAATTTGGTAAAGATGATATAAATTTTTCGCAAATTGTAAGTATATTCGAGTTGTTAATTGTTTTTAAAAGGAAGGGAACTTTCAAATATTAAGACTAATTAATGCTATTATCAATTAGGACACGGAAACTCTCCTCGAAATTTCCAAATCCATTACAATCTCATAATTAATATCAAATATAATCCAACCTAAAACTTTTCAATAAGGTTATCAATTAAATCAAATAATTAAATGTATTAAGCTTTTTTGTTTATAAATAACCAATTTTTCTAGATCATGGTACCGTAAAGCGCTCTTTATAGTACCTTCCCTGTAAAAAATTTAAACTTTAATTCAACCTCAAGGCTAATAAATTAGTAACTAAAGTTTTTAGGAATTTACATAATTAGTTCTACGAAAAAGAGGGATTAAATTAAGAATTAAATTATTTAAAGGGGAGGGATACTATAAAGAGCATTTTACTTAATATTTTCGTATACTTCATAGCTTGTAAGCTTTCAAAGATTTATCCAACATGTACAGTCGCCACAAAAAGTAACGCCCGATTTGTATGTGTAGCATTGTTGACCCTAATTTTTTTATTATTTTCTTCTTTTACTTTTAAACATACACTAGGTGAAATTTTTTAGGTGTAAATATGATACCTGTCGTATCAGTAGGCCATCTTTGACAAGAATAAAAATAGTGGTTTTTATTGAAGTTATGAGTGCCAAGCAAGTTGCAAGAAAAATGTGATGTAACCTGATAAGAATATAATGGTATCTTGCCAAGTATAAAAGAAACAGAAAAAACAAAAATTTACCACTGTCTGAGAGACCATAAGCTTATAACCATCAAGAAAATAAATGCGTATATGCAAGAAATTAAAAAAGACATCCTGAGCCATTTCATGATATTGGTAATAAAAAATCTGTGTAAAAACTTACCTGAAGATTCTCTAAATTTGATCCCTTTTCATAATATAATTTATTCATTGCAGCTTGCTTGGCGCTGATTTACTCTATTTGAATTTATTTCATTTTTTTTCATCAGGTTTTATTTTTTTGAACATTATGTTCTCTCAAATCAAGAAAAATGTGTTGTGACCCGATGATAGTGTAATGGTCTCTCTTGCCAAGTACAAAAGAGACAAGAAAAACAAAAATTTATCACTGTTTGGGCGACCATGGGCTTTTAACAACCAAGAAAAAAATACATTTATACAAGAAGCAAAAAAAGACATCCTGAGCCATTTAACAACATTGGTAATAAGAAATTCTTATCTAAGGTAATTTGGTCCCTTTTCATAATATACTTTGTTTATTGATTTGAGAGAACATGATGTTTCGAAAAATAAAACTTGATCTACATTAGGGAAAGAAGCTATGGATAGAATCAAATAGAGAAAATCAATGAATATTGTGTTGCCTTGACTCTGACTTCATAGAAATGTCTGCAAGTCATTGGGAACAATATTCAAAAGTACAAAAGATTCCCAAGGATCGCAAAAAAGCTCAAGACTACTCTGAAGGAAATTCGATGTGTTGGTTTTTGAGAAGGTTGTAGGCTCAATGCCTTGAGAAATCAAAGTGATATTAGAGCCATATGAAGAGCTAACAATGTATTAGCTAGTGGTAAAAAATAATTTTATATTCATAAGACAGAAATAAAATAAATCCGAAATTTTATTTTTTAAAAAATCGGATATTACTTTTGTGTCGACTCTACTTTAAAGATTCACTTAACAACCTTCCACTAAATCTGAGCAAAATTTATGGCTTATATTACAATTTTTTAGACTTAATTTCTCAGAATTTAGAGCTTGTCTAAGATTTTGGATGGGTAAAAGATTAATCATCCAATCATTATCTGTAAAGCAAACTTGTTATCATTAACAAGGAAGCTGCAATTGACACCTCTAAACTACACCTCTTTAAATCTACGCATTATAAACACCAGTTTATAAAGCCGCTAAATGTGCACACTATTTAAGCACAAACTTTGTTTGATTGATGATATGAGCTCGAGACATGCAAGGAAACTTAATTGTTCTATATTTAAAATAACTTCTATGTACTTTGCTTGACAATTATGACCTTCTTAATATCATGAACTGACGTAGGAAATCCAAAATTGGTTATGTAAGGATACAAAAAAGCTCATTCAGTTTTATACAATGAATATATGAGTCGATACAAAGAATATTTATAAGGAGAAGTGAACAAATCAATAACATTCACTCCTTTCTTGTTTCACCAACAATGACAAATTCTGATAAAAATCCTTCTCAATTCTTTGTTTCTTATTTTTAATACATGTAAATGGAACATAACATATACATTCTTGATGCAATTGAATATCCGATTGGTTATACATATAAAGAACACCAGATGACGATCTAGAATTATCGTGATTTACATAAAAAATAATGTGTTCTGCGAGGAGTCATAATACATGTATTATTTTTTTGTAGAACTCAATTAATTTTAATATAAATTTTGTGTCCTAATTAAAGAAAAATTAATCTAAACCGAAGTTGCGCATAAAATTTGTTCCTTTCTATTAAAAAGCGGACTGTTTCGTACCATCATATTTTTCATTATGCTGAATATATTAAGTACTTGAATCGGTAGAAATTGCTGTGACTTATTTTCGTACATAAAACAAAGAGCATAAATAATTTTTTTTAGCGTAATCGGCTGAAACCTTTTAGAAGTTTGAATCACTTTTTAACTGACTTACAAAGTAAAAAAAACAAAGAATCTTTGGGGGTATTCAACGCAGCCACAATGAGTCAATGAATAACGATTCCATCAAAAGAAATTATTAACGGCAATTTAAAATTCCTTTAATTAGCCTAATATCAGATGAACAGTATAAAATGTGCATCTTTGATTCGAAAAATCATAGAATTTAAGAAATGACATTAAAACAGCAAACTCAAATAACGACAAAAAACATCGAAAAAAATAACAAGAATAACATCCATATTAAAAGAAAACTTCGAAAATCCAACACCAACGAAATAGATACTACAGGAAAAAAATCTATTTTTCAGGTTCGCGGAACATCTTATCCTCCAGTACGTCGTACTCTTAACAATCTAAAGAATTCGACAAATTGCAAATTTTGCAATCAGAATTATCAGTATATTGATAATATTGAGGCAAGATTGAGAGAATTAGATTCAATTGCTGATAAACTGTGTAAAATTAAGGTGGCAACGAAAAACCATGAAATAGATAAACTTGATTTTTCAAATATGGTATATTTAAAATTTTTGTTTCTAGGAGAAAAAATTCGTGGTTTAATTTTATTATTTGCTTTTCGTAGGATATCGAAGACCTTTTAAATATATCGCAAAGTATTCAGTTATCGATTTGATTACTCATATACAGGACTAATCTTTAAAATAAACAAAGTATTCAGTGGCAAGTTTGATGAGATTCAAAAAGGGTTCTTTTATTTAATTCAAAAAATCCTCATAAAATTTTACCAGCAAACATATAATAATAATCCAATTACTTTAAACATTAGATAAATAGATTTTATAAATATAATATATTTATGAGCTATGCTTGTCCATCGCAAAATTATGATTTCTCAGCGAGTTAAATATCATATTCTTTAGTCGTATCATACCCAAGATTTACCTTAAATTTAATTTTCTTGAAAACTAAACTCCGAATATTATTAATATCGAGTGATATCATTGAAAATATACACGTGCATTTATCTGCGAATGCCTTCACAAATGATATCGATACAGTTCAAGAACATGCATATTAGGTTTATGAAAATTGCCAGTTTTGAAGTAAATTTTTTTTAAAGACTACATATAAGTATTGAATAAACCTATTTATGGTAATATTTTTAGAATACTGAAAAGCATTCATATGCAAAATTGATATAAAGCTATCTTTCATTTACACACTATCGGATCCCCTAAAACCACATGTTCGACATGTTCCGGAGATCTTACGACATATTATAATTGGACAAATTCATAAACATGTGATCCATGCAATTTTATGGATGGGATTATCCTAATACTGTATATGTTTTCTTTTTTGTCTCGATTATACTATTGTTCTTGTCTTTATTTGTATATAAAAATAGTCTTCGTTCTATTCATAATGTCTTATCAGGAAAATAATTGTCATCAGAACTTCGTGAACAAATAATCGGTGCATATCATATAGAGACAATGCTTCAATCATTGCCTTTAATTTAGCCATTCTGAAGCAAAAAGTACGTGATAAATCAACCGATTCAAGAAAACAGGTTCTCCACGTCCTGGACTACCAAAAATTTGGTCTGAACGTGATAGGCGAAATTTAAAACGTATTATAAAGAAGGATCGCAAGGCACCACTTAATAAAATTATTAGTTAACTAAATACACTTACCAAAAACCTAATACATTTTAATACTATTCGTAATTTATGAATTATTATCATTTGCATCCCATTATACAATTCATAGACCTCTTTTATCGCTTCGTCATTAAAAAATCGTTTACAATGGTGCAAAGAAATAAAGAATTGGAATACTGAATGGCACCAAATTGTATGTACAGATGAGTCACAGCTTTCTCTTTTTGACTCAGATAAGAGTATGACGAAACTCTCCTGAAAAATTGTGTAGTTCCAACAGTAAAGTATGATGGATTATCAGTTATATTTTGTGATACATTCGCTGGGATGGAGTTGGACCCTTGGTTGAGGTTAATAATGATCTCGAGTTTGATTGTTATGTTAACATTTTGGTAAAAAATTTAATTCTTTGGATGAACAATAATTCCTATTTTAACAAGATAGTGCATTATATTATACTTCGCATTATACTAATTGGTGGATGCAAACCCATGATAAACTAGTTTTGGAATGGGTTGCCCAAAGTTCCAATTTATGTCCAATTGAACATATGTGGAACCATTTAGTTCGCCAAAATATAAAGAGAGCCTCTTTCAATTTCCAAAAGGATTTAATTGATGCATTGATGGAAGAACGGCAAAAAGTGCCTTGGGATTTTGTGCGCAATTTATTTTCCAATATGGCGCCACGAATTATGGCTGTTATCAATGCTAAAGTTCACATATTCAATTTTCTATAGCTTTTTATTTTTGAACTATATTAACTTTAAATGATATTATTTAGCAAAGTATAATTTAAATAAGATATATAGATACTTTTCAAAATCAAAAAATTTGTTAGGTTAGTGTATGAGGAACTTGTTACTTTCAAAATTATTTATTTTCCTTATCCTGCTTTTATGATATCAAATCTTACATCAGTGGATTATCACTCTATCATGCTACGATTTTGCTTCAATGATTACTTGAATTCATTTAAATGATTTTTGATTTATGAATTAATCAGCCATAGACTAGTTGGATAATTTTTCAAAGAGATTGTAAAGCATGTTCACGTTATTGAGTTGTCGTAAATTTCATGTTTACAAAATTTATTGTGAGTATTTCTATTCAATTCTATTTTGCTTCTAACATCAATGCAAACTTAATAATACCATGTAATAAAAATATTCGAAATAATAATTTATATTGTAGTTATACATTCAGATAAAGTTAACTAATATAAATAATAAATTTTGAATCCAAGTCGTTTCTTAAATTTCTCAAGTGGAAAAACTCGCTATTCGTATAAATTTGAGGTGTGTCCGAATTCAAATTTATTGCAATATTTATCAAGTCATCTGTATCCTAAGAAAGTAATTAGATTTAGTAAAAATCTAATCAGCATTATCATATAATATAAAATAATAGCAAATAATATTAGAAACTTACTATTTACGAAAAATCAAAGAGGCGATTGAATCGTTTTCGGTTAAACTCAAGCTTTGCTTTGATTTGTATTAGTAACATTTGCAAACTAAGCAACTTTACTTGATATCCGCTAGATTCATTTCTCCAAAATCTCGAATCATTCGTTGGTTTGAATGCAATTTTTACAGGAATTTTATGTTTTTTCCTCGGTTTCTTCTCCTTAATGATTGGTACATTTCGTTTTGCACATAGAAAATATTTTTTTGCGGTGATATCAATTCCTTGAGCACAATTTTTATCGTTCAGTGATAACTTTATAACTGTCATTTGAGAGATTTATATAATATGGCTTACCTAGAGATGGGGCAAATGCACGCATAGTACATCACCATGCGTACTATGCACACTATGCTAAAATAAGCAACCCCAGTTCAGACCCAAAAGTCTTAGAAAAGTTGAATAAGCAACCCCTATTTGTGAAACTAATTTTTAATATATAGCAGTAAATATTTTCCGAGTATTTTAATAACCAGTGACCAGATTCAAATGAAAAAACTGCCAAAATGACTATTTCAATGTGAATCTGATGAGCTATAGAATGTTTGATTTGGATTATTAGTCATCGATACATTTACATTTATTTAAAGGGCTCAAAAATAAGCAACCCCTCTAAAAATTGGTCTCAAAAATGATGATGTAGGAGTTTGCTTATTATCAGAACTTTATGATATATAATATGCATAATGATCTATATACTATATACACATATATAGTAATCAAATACATGATATGAATTCATAAAGACTACTAATAATTTTATTTTCTATTATATACATTTATCAATAATTATCACTATTACTTGATATTTCTAATATATTATCACTATTATCTGATATATAAAGTTGAAAATATTCTTGACAAGATAATTTATTATCAAAAACTTCAATATTTTATTAAATAACTTGGCTATTCTTTCTATAATATTATATAGAAGTTACTTAATAACTTGAAAAATATTATTAATATCTTTGAGAAATCATATACTTAATATAATAAGAATATTATACTTTAAGTGGAGAGATATATAATAATTTTAATTATAATATCTCCTTTAGTTTTATATCTTTATTTTGTACTATTAATATAATAAATTAGCTTCTGTACTTTTTTTAAAAATTATTTTTATATTAAATATACAAATAATTATTTATATATTTAATTAATAAATTTATTATATATTATACAAATAATTATTATGTGTATTCTTATTATTAATTTAAATTATTGATTTTTTTAATTATTATTTCTTTATAATTTTATTTGTTCTTATTTATATTATTTATAATTTATTAGATTATGATTAGTTATTCTTTGAAAATCAAATTAAGTTAATTAATTTATTTAATTATATGTATTTTAATTATAGATATTATTATTAATTTATTTATATTTTATATTTATTTCTTTTGCTATAAATATATTCTTTTTGTTTTTACTTGTAAAATTATTTTATTAATTATTATAAACAAGATAAAATATGATATGAACAGTTTTAATTTTTTTTATAACTTATAATTGTAATTATTATTTAAAATATTCAGATCTGAAGTTAAATTACAGAATAAAAAGAATATATTTATAGTAAAAGAAATAAATAAATACAAAAAACAAATAAATTATTAATAATCTATTTTTAAAATATATATGATTTAATAAAATTAATTAACTTAATTTGTATTTTCAAAGAGTAACTAATCATAATCTAATTAAAAATATTAATTATCTAAATTAATAATATTAGTATATATGATAATTATCTGATAATAATATATTAAATTTAATATATTAAATATATAGATAATTATCTATATATTCAAAATAAAATTGATCTTTATAAAAAGTAATACAAAAACTAATCTGTTATACAGATAGCACAAAATAAAGATCTGAGCTAAAGAGAAATAACTCAATCAAAATTATTACATTATTTTAATCTTAAATCTGAATATTATTTAAATAATAAAAATTAAAAGTTTATAAATTAAAACTATTTATATTATATTTTATCTTATTTATATTTATTAATAAAATAATTTATATTAAAATTCTTCAAACTTGATTATTAAAGTATTATTTATAATTATAACTAATAATTTTTCTTTATTAATTATATAGTTATAGCAAATTAGTAAATGGATTTTTATTTGAATTTATCTTAATAATATTAAATTGGAAGAGACTGAATTAATTAAAAGATAAAAAGAGAGGAATTAGATTATAAACTTTAATATTGACAAAGATTTTTAAGATCTGGATCAATATCATAAATAAATAATAAAAGAATAAAATAAATCAAGAAAATTATAAATATTGATTAGTAAAGTCACTAATAATTAATATAATTCAAGATTTAAGAGATTAAATAATAAAATTATTATTAATCAAAGAAAATTATGACTAATAAAAGATAAAAATTAAACTAAAATAATAAAATGATTAATAAAAAAAAGTATGACTTATTTATATTAGAGATCATTTACTTTCAAAAATAATAAAACAAATAAAATAAAAGAATATAACTTATTTATAATAGAGATCTTTTACTCTCAAAATAATATTAAAAATCAAAAATTAATATAATATTATAATCC